>APFE030713092.1:171831-299183 GCA_000404065.3 Pinus taeda
TGCCACACCAGTTTCAGAGTTGTAGCCAGAGACAAAGATGCCCGTGAACATGCCTTCAGTTGGCAATTTGGGACACTTCCTCTAGCAGAAGACTTCAGCTTCTTGCCAGTTTTTGGAAGAGTTCCAGGAATTGCATTAAGCATTCCAAAGTTGTTGGTCATCCTTAAACCATCATAGGTTGGAACTTCCCTTTTCAGGTTGAAGTTTTACCTTTTATGTGGGGTGAGACCTCCCTTTTATGGTTGAAGGTTTCCCTCTTTAAAAAAATAGGATCACTTCCTCTAGCAGAAGACTTCAGCTTCTTGCCAGTTTGGAAGAGTTCCGAGAACTGCACTAAGCGTTCCAGTGTTGGTGGCCATCCTTAAACCACCGCCCTTTTATACCAACATTTCAGAGAGCACATTCAGCCTAGTGCTGCCATGCATTTTTGCACATTTTGTATTACAGCTCTTTTCTTGGACTCATACATAACCCTTCGGATTAAGGGGGGGAATGTTGGACACCTAATCCTAAAGGGTTAGCGTGGAAACCGAATGGACAAGTAGTCCAAGAGACCTTGGGATGTGAATCCCAACGGTCACCAAATGTACTATAAATGTATATCAGATTGTTAATAAAAAATGCAATGCATGCTTTATCTTTCCTATTTGTTCTCCTTGACCATGTCTGTTTAACAGAGGTGACTTGGTCTATATATCTGGACAAGGCTTTGGGACCAAATGACTCCCCTATAAGCTTATATAGAGCCTTCTAGATTGAAATTAAAGATGATCTCGTCAGAATGATGAATTGGTCCAAGAAAAAGTGTAAGGTAGGGGGGAGCACAAACCCCTATTTCCTTGCCCTCATCCCAAAAGAAGCAAATCCAATTAATTTCTCTTGATTTAGGACTATCTCTCTCTGTAATGCATCCTCTAAGATCTTAATAAAAATCATTGCCAATAGGATGAGATTGGTTTTTCCAAAGTTGATTTCAGAGAATCAGGGAGGTTTCTTCAAACATAGGAAAATTTTGGATAATATCATCCTCATTCAAGAAGCTATCCATTCAAGTAAGGAGCAGGGCCCAGATTTGTCATAAAGCTGGACATGGAAAATGCCATTGACCTGTAAGTCATCCCTTTCTCTTTCTTATTCTCAAAAAATTTGGTTTCAATGGTCATTTTATTTCTTGGATCAAAGCCCGCATTTGATCCCCTTGGATTTCTCCTCTCATTAATGGCAGCATGACCCCATTCTTCCAAACTTCAAGAGATATTTGACAAGGATTCCCTCTCTCTCTCTCCTTTATTGTACATCATAGTAGCGGAAAGTCTAAGTAGAAATCTCAAGAGAGCAAGGGAGAATGGCTCCCTATCGAGTATAAGAATAGCTAAAAACATCAAGGAAATCAACCACTCTCAGATTGCTGATGACAATCTCATCCCAGCGTGGTCCTAAAAAATTATAGCTAAAATATTCAAAGCAGTTATGGATTCATATCTCTATCTCTTTGGAGGTCAGGTTAACAAAAGAAAGAGCTAACTCTATGGATGGAACTGTTCGAAAGTAGTTTTGTAGGATATAGCTACTCCTCTGGACATTTCAGTTAAAATATATTAGAATATTTTAAATGTCTAGGAATCCCAATCTCACTAGGATCATCCTCCAAGGAGGATTGGAAGGAAATCATTTATAAATTTAAAAAGAAAATTCAGGGATGGGGAGTTTTTTGGATAAATCTTGTTGGGAAAACTATTCTCATCAAATTTGTGTTATCTTCTCTTCCAATCTATCTTTGTTCATGGCTACTGTTGCTAAAAATCATTCTAACATAAATAGGTGTTTCCTTAAGAAAATTCCTCTAACGGGCTGGCAAAGGAAATCATCACAAGTTTCATCTCATAAACTAGAATACAATCCACCTTCCAAAAGAATTAAGAGGTTTTGGAATTAAATATCCTCTATGTATGAATCTTGCGTTAGGAGCCAAAATAGTTTGGAAGATGATATCAGACTCCAAAGAATGGTGGAAGATGGCGTTATTAAAGAAATACTTTCACTGGTCCAGACCATTGTGAGCAGAAAATTTGTAATGGGAAGGGAGGGTTTCAAAAATTTGGAAGCTCGATTGAGCTGTTTCTCCCCTAATAATTAATAATTTCGGTTGGTGTGTAGGGAATGGGGAAAGAATCAGTCTATGGAAAGAACTATGAATTTAGATCAACACGAAGTGACTGCACTGTTGGAGTGGATGAAAAGCAACAACCTAGAAAGATTGAAAGACATCTCATCATGGGACCCTTCAGGTGTGTGGACCAACTTGGGTGTGTCTAGACCTTCCGAAAAAATTAACCCCTCAACGGGATTCCTTGATCCCCCTTCTAAAAGGATTCACCCCTGTCTCCCAAGACTTGGCTGACTATCACTCATGGTGTCTGTGAAAAAATAAGCAATACTCAATAAGAGAAGGATATAATTTTTTGTTGACGAAGCTCCCACATCCCCCTCTATCAAGCCTATGGAAAACAATATGGAAAGAAGACATCAATTTGAAGGTTAATGATTTTTGTTGGTCCCTTACGCATGGAAATATCCTAACAACAGAGTATCTTCGAAGGAGGAGCATAAAGGGCCCATCTAGGTGTGTGTTGTGCAAAACTAATGAAGAATTGATTCCTCATATATTCCAATTTTTCCTGTTTTCTCTTGTTGTGTGGAAAAATCTTATGAAAAATTTGGCCAAATCAACTCCATCCCCAACTCTTGGTTTGAGATGTTCAAAGCATGGAACTAAAATATTCCAATCGACAAAGTCCACTCCCCATTACTGAAGAGAGTTTGGGTCTCATTCTCAAAATTTCTTTGTTGGTTGATATGGATTGAGAGGAATCATGTCATGTTCAAAGAAAATACCCCATCCATCCTTCGAGCTGCAATCAAAGCTCATTGTCTTATAATTGAGTGTTAGTGGCCAAAGGAATAACTACCTTAGTTAGGGATGCATTATCTTTGGAGGAAAAGAATTAGGTGAATCTCCCATATATTTGATCATGCTATCGGCTTCAGTATTTATCAACGCAAAATTCATACTTTCACCCAACTTCAGTTGGGGGTGGAAGAGTTTAGAGAATGGAAAAGTAAACAATCCACTACATATTTTTTTTTTTATGGGGATTCTAAAGGGAACCCGAGGGCGATTGGAGCAGGAGGGATGGTTTATAACCAAAGAAAAAAAATAATATAGTTATGCTTGGGGGGTAGGTATTGCAAAAAGCAACCAAGCCAAATATTGGGCCTTGTGGAAAGGATTGGATGTAGCCAAGAGAAATAAAATAAATAAGTTAATCGTCCTAGGGGATTCAATGGCGGTGATAAGGAAAATATCAATGGCATTAGCTAGAGATCAAAAATGAATTCCTTGAATTATGAGTAGGATAGTTTAGCTATCCTCACAATTTCAAGAAATTTCCTTTTGCCATATCCTCCGAAATTCAAACTCTACAGCATACAAAATTTCCAGTATAAACTACCAGCTAGAGCAAGCATAAATGAATTAGATGGTGGCAGGAGGATCTGGGCCCCAACCTCATGATCATCCCATGATCGTTAGAGAAATTAATGGGAAGATTCACAAATTCTATCCGATCGATATGGTGTGTGTCAAAACCAAGGGAAATAAATGAATCCATCCAAGTGGAAATTCTCCTTGAGTTGACACAGAATTAAGGTGTTGGAATTTCTAAGTCTAACACATTAGAAACCCTTCATACACTTTACTTATTTATTCCTACCTCCTTGTTCTGTTAACTAATAAGTTATTTACCATGTAAATACTGGAAATAAATACAAGTACATGCTCAACACATTACAGATCATCAACTAAAGGAAATAGAAACAATCACACAAGTGACACCGTTGTTTTTGGACTAATGTCCTTGAAAAAACCCAATGCGGGAAAACCGATGCAGCTATCTGAGGGTTTGATTTATTAAGCAGTTTCAGAATACAATCTGGGTGCCAAATCTGGCTCACTCAACAAAGAAAAATCTCAGAAGTCATACCTCTCTACTCAGAAGAAGATATTCTGATGAAAACCCTAGATAAACACTCCAACAGCTACACAACTCCAATCTGCCCCACGAAACCGCAACGTTAGCCTCTAGGGACCATGTCAGCCTCTCTCTAACCTAGCGTTAGCCCAACGTCACTCTGGCTTGGCCTACGCCAACCTCTAGAGGCACTGCGTCAACCCTCTAGCCCTTTGCGTCACCCACGCTGGCCCTCTGAGGCACTGTGCAGCTCTTGGCTACCTCTACATGAGCCCTGACTAGCTCTACATGAACCCTTGTCTGCTTTTGTGTCCCTCTCTCCAACTACTGCACTGATCCTCCTAGCGCTATCTCTTCCTCTTTTCTTTTGTATTCACTGCCCCTCAGCTACAACTCTGATCACTCTCTCAACTTTCTCAGCAAACCCAGCCCCAGAAAGTCAAAATCTTGATCTCTTGGTGTGTTCTCCAAGTGACCCTCTTATACTTTTCTCATTGACAAATTAATAGCCAAGATTAAGTCCCTAATCAATGACTAAGGTTAGATATGGCTTGATCCATGTCTTTTGGAGAATTCTAACATAGTTTTATATTAATTCACATTAATATTTTATTTACCCTAAGTTTAGACTTAGGGACTCCATTAAAAATATTAATTATTTTAATATCTCCCAATCTGTTTAGAATCTACCCAAACCCTTTCTAGGTATTGTAGATCTCATGTTCCTTAGTCTCTCTACCAATTTTAGTGGCTAGAGCACATCCGATGCTACCCAAAATCAACACTCTCTCTTAGCAAGGATTGTGCTCTAACAATACTCCTCACTGAGCATCACCCTGATCATCTGGCATCAGTCCCTGAGCTGATGCTAGGCCTGTTGCCCATCATATGCACTGTTGCATCCTTTACTGCTACCCATGGCCCTGCCACTGCCACTACTGCATCCCTACTGCAACTACCTCTGCATCTGTGTTGTTTCCCATGGCCCTGCCACTACCACTGCTGCATCTGCACTGCAAACCTTCTCATCATGTTGCATCGTGTTTCCCATAGCACTACCATTGCTAACTGCTACACTGCAACTCATTTACTGAGAAGTATGTAACTAATCTCCCAACTTTGACATCTTTGTCAGGCTAGAAACACTCTTGATGCTGAAGCTCCCTCTATCACTTACAAGTTCTCCCTCTCTAACCTTTACACTGCTGCAACAAATCCATGCATCTCACACCATTTCACACCTCTATACGCCATCCTCCACTAGTGCAACACTCCTATGCCTCTCGCACTATTGCAGCCTGCTAGTCTTGTGTTGTCCTGGGAATCCTACATGGTACTCCCTCTATTGCTCCATCCACATCCGTCTCTACTGACATCGCCAGTACTGCTACTCCTCTTTGGGGCTCCCATAGCAAGGTCTAATCCAAGAGGCTGGGTACCTTGAGGATCATGCCCCTCATCGCCTATAGTCCATCTAACTACAACTCGATGTCTCCCCACTTCTGCTCAAGTAGTTGGTGTGCACTCATGGCACAATCATCATCTGTCTCCACTTCATTCTCTACCCTTGCTTGTGTAGCCTTGGTCTCAGAGGCCTCTCCCTTGCTCTTCTTCCTTGGACACTGGGTTGCATAATGACCCAGCTCCTCATAGTGGAAGCATTTGACCTTGGATAGGTCCTTCTTCTTTTGTTCTCCTTCTTTCCCTCAGATGCTAGGGCAACATCCACCTCCTCCTCCTTTTTTATTCTGATTCACTTGTCATTGCTTCTTGCCTTACTCAGCCTTCTAAGCTCTTCTTGGTGAAGATCTACCCACATTTCCTCCCAATCTGGAAGGGTCACTCTGCCCAGTATGCTCTGGACAAACACCTCCCAGTCTTTTGAGACTATGTTCAGGGTTGTTCTTACCATCAATTCTTGATCCGGCGTGGCCCCTATGGAAGTCAGCTGATCTCAGATCTCCTTCAATCGACCGAGGAAGGGGTCGATCTGTTCTCTCTTCTACATCTGGTATGATCGCAGCTAATTTTCTAGTAACATCCTTCTCTGTACAAAAGTATGTTGGTACAATTTCTTTAGGGCCTCCCACATCTCATTTGTCGTGTCCTTTTCGGCAATATGTGTTACTATATGGTCCTTGATCCCATCAAGGATGATGCTCTTGGGCCTCGCCATTGCCTCCTCATACTTGTCATTATCAGTTAGGTCAATTGGGATAGCTATCATCCTCAAAGTGAAGTGCTTGACACAATTCCTGTCTAGAACGGAGAAGATTTTGACCTCCAGACTACGAAGTTTGAGGCTCTGTCCAGTCTGTCCTGGTCTCTTTCCTCATTCACTACCATCTCACTGCTCCTCTACTTCCCTCCTGGAAGTTCTCAGTGTGACTCCCTCTGAGTCTTGATTTCCCTCCTGGAAACCCTTCTACCAATGTCGAGATGCCCCCACTCCAATCGCTAGTGTAGTTGCACCACTGGTCCAGATTTCTCGGCTAGAAATGCTCGGTAGCAACTCCCTCATCCTTGGTCTTGCCCTGTTAGGTATTGTTCTAACTATAGTACCCCACCAACTCCACTCTGCAACTTATCCACGGCCTCCTAAACCCCAACAACCTAAAGGTTAGAGCTCCTAGGCTCTTCACAATCCCGGTACTGAAAAATCAACCTCCTCAGCCAACTGCGTCATCCCTCCTGGCCTCTACATGGCTTTGCGTGAGCCTCTCTCAACCTTTGCGTTGCCTCTTCCTGGGTCAATCTTGATGATGCAGGCACTGCATCACCCTTTCCTTGCTGCTACTCTGCTAGGAACATCATCTGTCACTCGGGACAGTTGTTTTTTGCTACTGCTTCTCTGCTCGATTGTTGTCCTTAGTTATCCTGTGATCTGCAACCACGCTTCGATACCATGTTGGAATTTCTAAGTCTGAAACATTAGAAACCCTTCATGCACTTTATTGATTTATTCCTACCTACTTGTTATGTTAATTAACAAGTTATTTACCATGTAAATATTGAAAATAAATACAAGTACATTCTCAACACATTACAGATTATCAACTGAAGGAAATAGAAACAAGCACACAAGTGACACTGTTGTTTTTGGACTAATGTCCTTGAAAAAACCCGATGCGGGAAAACCAATGCAGCTATCCGAGGGTTTGATTTATTAAGCAGTTTTAGAATAAAGTCTGGGTGCCAGATCCAGCTCACCCAATAGAAAAAAATCTCAGATGTAGTACTTCTCTACTCGGAAGTAGATATTTTGGTTGAAACCCTAGATAAACACTCTAGTAGCTCCACAGCTCCAATCTGCCCCATGAAACCCCAACATCAGCCTCTAGGGATTGCATCAACTTCTCTTTGGCCTAGTGTTAGCCTAACATCACTCTTGCTTGGCTTGTGTTAGCCTCTGGAGGCACTATGTCATCCCTCTGGCCCTCTGCGTCACCCATGCCAACCCTATGAGGCACTGCGCAGCACCTGGCTGCCTCTGCGTGAGCCCTGGCTAGCTCCGCATGAACCCTTGACTACTTTTGCATCCCTCTCTCCGGCTACTATGATGATCCTCTCAGTGCTATCTCTACCTCTCTTCTTCTGTATTCACTACCCCTCAACTGCAACTCTGATCACTCTCTCAACTTTCTCAGCAAAGTGACCCTCAAGCCTCCTCTTATACTTTTCTCGTTGACAAATCAACAGTCAAGATTAAGTCCCTAATCAACCGCTAAGATTAGATCTGGCTTGATCCATGTCTTTTGGACCATTCTAACATAATGTTATATTAATTCACATTAATATTTTATTTTCCCTAAGTTTAGACTTAGGGACTCCATTAAAAATATTACTTATTTTAATATCTCCCAAACTATTTAGATTCTTCCCAGGCCCTTTCTGGGTATTGTAGATCTCATATGCCTTAGCCTCTCCACCAATTTTTGTGGCTATATCACATCCGATGCTACCCCAAATCAACAGAAGGAATAAATTTGTGCCTTAGACGTATAGGAGATGGGTGGCATTGCATGCGGGAAGTAAACTACACCTAGAGGATCCAGCTAGGACAACAAGGCGTTTTAAATTTGAATAAGACGTTCTCCACAGTGTCGAGGTACATAATGCAGATTAGAAGGATTGAAAAAATTAATTCCCTAATGCGAATACACTACCCGAAGATATTTAGAATGACAGAAGAATTTTTATTGAGGCGAGGTTTGATTTTGGAATTAATCATCATTAGGGAGAAACTTTGTCAACAATATTTGGCCATGCTTTATATGTTTGGAGGTGGAGACTCTGAGTTAGTCATCACTGTTGTGAGTTTGAGTGAACATGTGAGAAGCTAGGAATTTGTTTCAATATAGGGATAGGGCTCATCAAGTGACATGTTTCATTGTAAGAACTCGGTCGAGAGACTCTTTAATATTCTGATGGGGATGTATGAGTTCGTTAATCTGTACTTGGATTTTATGGAAAAAGAGAGGGATGATAGAGAAAATATGATCGACCATAAGTTAGAATGGATGTAGGCTTGTACGAAAAGGAGGTTACTCAACATGGAAACACAGATTTTTCCGCTGAAAACAAAGGACAGTGAATTGGGTGTTGGCTCTGAGGAAGAAGAATCCCATAGTTTCATGATTCCAATTTTGAATCCATGGGAAGCGACATCAGCAAAAACACTGGCAAGAAAAGACCAAGGCCATACAAGTCGATGGAGCACGATGGTAATCTGGACCTTGGCCCTTCAGGGGAATATTAATCTTTTCTGATATATGTGTTGCAAGTTTGAACTTTTATTGGGTAATTCTATAGAATATATGGTCGCCATCAATGTAATGTAGTAGTCCAAAAGGTCTGGTGAAGTAGGAAAGCTATTTTGTGGATGCTCTGGAATTTTGAAGCAACCAATATAACAGTGGAATGTAAATGATATTGACCATGAAAACCAGTTTTATAAATAAAAAGAGTGTCTGTTCTATTGAAAAGAAGAAGAAGTTAGTATATATTAAATAATCACAATTAATAATATTAATTGATAACCAAATAATATATCACAATTAGTAATATTAATTATTAATTAACAACAAAATATACATAAATTATCATTATATATTAAAACAAATTGTTTCCAAAACCATAATAACCTATTGAAATTAAAAATGTATAAATATTATAATACACATTATAACAAAGAATATAACTAAACAAATTCCATTGATAATATTTAAATCCAAAATTATTATAACAAAGTTAATATAACGAAAGGAAAAAAATATAATATTAATTAAAATAAACAAATAAATAAAATTAGTTTGTAAAACTTCACTGAACTACAATAACTAACTGCAACTGAGTAAGTGGTTAAATGTCGAATTATGAATGACAATAAACTATATTGATAACATTTATGGCAACAACATAAAAATTATTAACAATCCATGGAATTCCCTGAATTTTAAGAGTTCAAGGAGTAGGATAATCTACAAAATCCATGTCATTCCTCAAAATAATATTTCCCTATATTTTTCTATCTCATAATGATGAAATGGGAGACTTCCCATTGGGTTGATAATTTACATTCCATAAACCTGATTAGTCACCTCTATTAAAAAAAAGTTGAATGCAAATATTTTCAATCAACAAAAAAAACATATAATAATATTAGTTTAATCTAATTAATAGATAAAATGATTTCTCTTTTGGAAGAAAGATAAAATGTTTTCCATACTAACAAAAAAAAAAATTTAATATAAAATTAATTTTAATCCAATACATATTATCAGCGTGGAAGGAATTTATAAATACACAATCCAAATCTGAATCATATAAGAAATTTACAAATAGTTATGCATGTGTCTGTACCCATACAGGAAGCCCTTCCCATATGCCACATTTGACATAAGAAAATGCCTCCTTACTCATATACGACATTAATAATGGGATTTTGGGCTTTCACCTACTCCTCCTTTCACATTGCAGGTGTATTTAGATACCTTTCGATGTAATTTGTAACAACCCTAGTGAAAATTCCATGTAAAATTTAATAAAGGAAAAAGAAGACCACGGTTAAGGGGCACTTGTTCCAAGTCGAATGTTGGGCAAAGATATCCTAGTGGGAATTGTTGGGTGTGTTGATGGCTAAAGGAAATTGGCAAAGGAAAAGGCATTAAAAAGGAAAAAATGCATTTTTGGCACAAATATTTGTGAAAATAAAGGAAAATAGGAGAAAAGGGAGGTGAAAGGTCACATGATGCATGTGAGGAGTAAAATGAAGGAAAATAATGGAAATTAAAGAAAATAGAGGCCTCATTGATAAAATGGCTTATGAGGATCAGTGGGCAAAGTTTTGGTCAGTGCAAGCTTGGTCAGTTTAGTTTTGGAGCTTTGTCATTATTCTCTCTCTCTCTCTCTCTCTCTCACACACACACACACACACACACTCTTGGAAACTTGGAATTTTCTTGGAGTACTCTAGCTTTGGAGAAAGGAAGGAAAATCAAGCAAAGAGGAAGGAAGGAAAGCAACGAGAAACCAAGGAAGATCAGGATAAAGCAGCTTCAACAGAAATACTTACAGGTAACATATTACATGTGTGATTTCCTAGATGGTTTTTACATGCATGGATTTGCATGTTGGTGTATGGTTCTCTTGCTTTTGGTGGCATGGTTTTGTCAGGTTATGATAGTGGTTTCCAGCCTAGCCTTCCTTTTTGTAGATGCAATGGTGTGTTGGGATGTTGATCTCGGTTTTGAGCTTTGGAATTTCTAGATGCATTTTAGAATCCAGGGCGAAGGTTGTCTCAAGGTTCATTCTCAAAGGACTAGGAATCCATTAATCCGATTTGGTGGGATACATGGTAAAACCTGAGGGAGGTGTCTCAATTTAGGGCTTGATGATCTGAGATTGGATTGCAGTAAAGGATGAGAGACAAGGAGATAGAAAATTCCTCAAGCATAGTGATGGATTTCGGATGGAATTCAAAGTTTGGTTCGATTTTATGATCAGAGCATTGGTTTTGGTGTGATAATGGATTGGTGAGGGTGGAGGTGGTTTAACCTCTAGATTCCCTTGGTTGTTTTTGGATTGATTTTTCCATGAAATCCCACATTGATGCTTGGAATATGGAACGAGGGTGACTGACTTAAAGAAATATTTGGTTCAGCCATGTCTGTAGTCGGGTGGTATCTGGAAGTCTTAAACCTGATCAGATTTGCCTATGTTTAATAAAAGCTAATTCCTCTTTATTTTGTGCTTATTTATATGTGGATTTAATGGATGTTATCCCACTTTTATTTTCACTATTTTGTGTTGGTTATAAGCATGGTTAAGTGACTGGTTCATGTTATCATTATTTCATGTATTTACTTGTAATTGTTAAAATGATAGATGCAAGACCTAATTGAT
Source organism: Pinus taeda (assembly GCA_000404065.3). Classification (NCBI taxonomy): domain Eukaryota; kingdom Viridiplantae; phylum Streptophyta; class Pinopsida; order Pinales; family Pinaceae; genus Pinus; species Pinus taeda. The sequence goes on from APFE030713092.1 coordinate 183,267, forward strand.
GTAATAAAATTTCTAAGGAGAAGGTGGTGATCCTTATTTTCATGTCTCATAAGGGTTTTCAGTCAATCATGCCCTATCTTGTATCCTAGACTTATAGATTGAATTGATGCCAAGTGTTTGATAAAATGTCAATCTTGGTTGGGGATGGTCATGCCTAGTCTTGGAGTTAGTTTTTGGTTAGTCTTTCCATCATGTGTTTAATGGATTCCGAAAGCTACACCAAGCTCTGGGAAGTGGCCAAAATTTTGGGCTTGAAAAGTGCCTTAAATCCCGCGGACTGTAGCATAGGTCTATTGGAAATAGTCCCTAGATGCATGCATGGAGGCTTGTGGGAGTGTACAGATCTCTCTATATGCGAGCATGCCCATAGCATGGGAGCATTCAGTGGGACCCAAGCGTATGATACTGGTGTGGTTGGGATGGATCTTGGGAGTGTTGTTCATGATGTGGAAGGTATGTTTGATGTGTTTCCGTCAATTCCACTTCCTTAAGGACACCTAGGAGGTTTAATCATATCATAGTAGCCTCTCGTCACATGTTTACCCTAGTTGGCCGATTACTTGGGTAGATATGGGAGGAAGGTGTTACAGAGTGGTATCGGAGCATGGTTCACCCCTTGGACTGGATGGGATGTGTGTTGTCATGCATTCATGCCAGTTGCACATGTGTTCCTTATGATTTTAGTCCAGTTCTTGTTGCATTTACATGGTGTTGATCATGGCTATAGTGATGTCGCCATGCGAAGGTTGAGGGCATTGTTGTGGGATGTGTCGTCATGAGTGTACGGTTGTATATGCATTTGTTATGCATGTATGGTAGGTAGGACATGCATTGTGAGGTCATTGTATGCAATTAGGTCATCATGATGTTGTTGGTTGTTATGATGTTGATGTGTTGGTTGAGATAGAGTAGGAGATGCAGATCATTAAGGTGAAGTTGCGGCATTGGACCTCGAGGAAAAATAATGTCGTCATACAGGTTTGGATGTTGGGCATGCAAATATGTTAGTTAATAGATTGTTATCTGCATTAGGGTTATATACATTAGGTTTATGTACATGTCCATTGATGTTATGGTTACATACAAGATAGATGCTAGTTGATTAGTGTAGTCATATGCACATGTGTTAGCTAGTCATGAATGGTAGTAACATGTGGTTGTATGCATTCCTCTTGTTGTTTTATGTTTTATAAATTGATGATTATGTTATATGTTGTTGATGAATATGTTATAGGTTAACCTGTTTTTGTTATATGATAGTTAGCTTGATCATTAGGTTATATGTTTTTGATGAGAATGATATATAACTTGTTGTTGTTATATGCTAGTAACTTGAGGATTAGTGTTATAGCATTAATATTTTGATGTTATATGTATCATGCTAAATTGGATTGGCCTATGCAGATGGTTAGGGTTATGACATTCAAGTATGAGTTAACATGTTGTGATATTATGTCATACTAATCTAGACTAACTGTGGGGTTGTGATTATTATGTATGAATGATAATTGTTTATGAGCTTACGATGTGAATATGTTAGCTAGTTATTGATATGGATATCATGACCTTATTTATGGTTTAGTTGATATGTTGTGAAGTTATATCATGCTAATCTAGCTTGATTGTGCAGACATGATAGCCTCCCCTGAGATACATTAAGGTATGAAATTGCTTATGTCATCTACTTTGTGCTTGAATGTTTGATTATGTCGTTTAAATGGTGTTTGAGTTTTGGTGTCTCTTATGTAGTCTATTTATTGTTGAATGTTTGATTAATCGCATGATATGAATACACGTCCATAAGATTGAATCAAGAAATAATATTTTCTTAATATTATTGTACTAACACATATGTGTTGAGACGACTGACATGTACTTGAGTGTAATAGGTGACAGTTGTAGCATTATGTCTAATGAATATGAATTGACTATGGATTATGACATGATTGTTAGTCTTGATAAAGGTTGATTTAAAAATTGATATATATGATTGTCTTGATATCTGTAACATGTGGTTGACATGTGTAAATAGTTGCAGGAAACATGCTTGGTACTAGCGTGACAAGGTAATAACTGGTGTGTTTATATAACTAACAGTTGGATGATGTGATAGTACATAGTAAGCCTTGATTGCAACAAGGTAAGAAAGGTAAAACAAAGGAATTGGGAAAGAATTCCTCTGCCTGTTTTTGGAAACCCTAATTCCAAATGAATTCTTTGCATACAAGAAGTATTATTAACCTTAATCTTGTCTAACATTATCTGGATATGTTCTAGACTCGTGAGAATGTACTTGACATGTATATTAGTGAGTATCTAGTTACAAGTGGATCTGTAAAGGGAATTGGAGTTCCTTGAGAGATGGCATGGATGTGTTCAATTGTAAGAAACTTTCTTTGCACAACAAGGTATGATAAATAGTGTATTGTTATGTTTATTTAAGCATTGACAATTATGTGTTTATGGCAGTATGATGCAAGGGATCACATGGAAATGAAATTTCCATGGAATATTGAAGAAGGCTCAGGTTGAGATTTCCCTTAGAAGCATTGGGAACCACGGGGATTGAGTCATTGTGTCTGTTGTTAGTCTTGTGCTTTTGGTATTTTGGTGATTTTTTGTGCTTAATTCAATTTTTGTTTGTTTCTTGTGCATGGCCGTGCCACTTTGGTTGTGGTGTCATATTGTTGTTGGTTTTCCATGGTTTTCTTCTTGTTTGTTTCTTGTCTTGCATTTTATGTTTGGGGTTTGGAGAATTTGTTGGGAAAGAGGAAAGTTAATGGAGCCTTGGGAGAGCTGAATGAAACCGAATAGGTGATGTAAGGCTTGGATGAAGCTCAGCAAATGTATAAGGGCAAGTGAAGGCAAGCATATAACAACTAATTGGATTGGTTAGGTCCACTGGTGTACATGGACGATGGCAGGAAAGTCATGAGAAAAATAATCAGGTAAGGTAAAGTAAATATATTTGAGGCATCAGATGCCTTAGCTATGTTGGGCATTATTGTTCTCAATGTTGTATATGTGTTGCATGGATAAAGGAAGTTCTCTTAACCTTGAGCTTATGATATCTGGTAATTATGTTGTGATCATGATTGTGTCGATGTATATATATGTATACATGTATGTATGTAGGTATATTGTTTTCTGACAAGATCATGACTATTTTGTGCTAATGATATATATATATATATATGTATGTATGTATGTATGTATGTATGTATGTATGTATGTATGTATGTATGTATGTATGTATGTATGTATGTATGTATGTATGTATGTATGTATGTATGTATGTATCTATCTGGAAGGGTCATCAAGAATCGCTCTTTTGGGGGAATGATTACTTATACAGGTGAATGGCATGAAGAGATTCCTAGTTCATGAGGAATCAATTAGGAAGATTAGCCTCATGTGTGACATGCTAGGATAAGCATGGATGGCGGAGAGACACTAGAAGAAAGGTTGCTTGGTAGTGATAGTGTGGTACTACTGTTGTGCATATATTGTATATGTTGTACATGTTGCATCTGTGATGTTGTGCGCATGTGGTGTTGTGTATATATAGTGTGTGTACATGTTGTTATGCAATGTTATGTATAGGTGGTATAGGTAGTGTTGTGTGAATATTACATATGCAGTGTTGGGCATAGATGGTGCTATGCACAAGTTGTATATGCGGTGTTGTGTGCATGTTGCATATGTAGTGTTGTGCACAAATGACACTATGTACATGTTGGATACGTAGTGCTATGTACATGTGGTGTTGCATGCATGTTGTCCATGTGGTGCTATGTACATATGGTGTTGTGTGCATGACTGTACAAGTGGTGTTGTGTACATGTTTTACATATGGTGTTGTATGCAGGTGGTGATGTGTACATGTCATGCATATGGTACTGTGTACGTGGTGTCATGTACATGTCATGCATGTGGTGCTGTGTATGCCTAGCATTGTGTACATACTATATAGGTGTTACAATGTACATGTGGCACACGCTGTACATGTGGTGTTGTGTATAGGTGTATTGTGTACATGCGGTATTATGTGCATGTCGTACATGTTGTGTTGTGTACATGCGTTATTATGTATGTGCATGGTGTAGTCGTGGTATCATGACATGTGTATTCATTATGTTGTACTATGTTTACATATATGTATTGTGTTGAACATTGGGTGTAGGTGTATATATTGTGTTGTGGTGTACACTGGATGTAGGTGTGTGTATTGTGTTGTGTTGTACAGTGGGTGTAGGTGTATGTTTTATATGTCAGCTATATGTGCATGTATTGCATAGAATTGTATGTGTATGATTCACACTATGTGTATGTGCACATGGTTGAGGAGAAGGCACTGGGTGTTTGTCGGGTGTGGAAAGTGATTCGTAGTGTGTACGCAATAAAGGAAAAGGTAGAAGCTAAGGATTGATTAAAGGATAAGTATCAGTATTTTATTTTAGTTTTGTTATGCATGTGAATTATGATTATGGTTTATGATGGTTACATGTGATTTATGATTTTGATCTATGATGGTTGTGTTTTGAGCTAACCTAATGTAATATATTTATACATGATGATTTGATCAAAGATGCTAGTTTGACTTGTTGTGACAAGAAGTAAACAAAATTGCAACTGCAATTTATTGATGAGCTACCAATGAGGTATGTTTTGAAGTTATTTCAATTTATTTTAATTTAATGGAAGATATGTGCTTGTTACATGAAGCATGAAAATGCCTGGTTGGCTGGTTGAAATCAACTGCAAGCATTAGCAACAATGACAAAAGGAAGTGGAACATGCAGTAGTATGTTGGAAAAGCAATTCAAGAGCATGGCCATTGTGGGAATCTGGTACCTAATAGTGTCCATTGATTGCCATGAGCATGCCATGATTGATATGATGATTTGAGGCAGGTCTATTCCTTGGTTGTTTGACTTTTTAATGTAAGGAAGCCTTGCCAAGGGATGGATCACCCGAGATAGGGGATGCCGGGGAACTTGGAAGGTGAGTCACTGCATGGAAGGGGTGACCATATTGCCCGAGGGACTGCGTAGTAGAGAAGGGAAGGCCGAGGATATATTTGTTTTGGTCATTAGCATTGTCAGATGGAATTAGATGCACATTGGAAGTGCGCCCTAGAACAATGAGAAGGTAATTGTTCATTGAGAGGACAGGTGGCACATGAATATAGTGTTGGACATTAGATGTAGTTTGAATTTGGCAATGGATTCTGGGCTTCCTGGGAAGGAGGTGAATCTTGGTATTACTTTGAGAATGAAGGTGTGAGCTTATGGATTCTCTTGTTGCAGATGTAGGCATCGCATCCTTATATTTTTTGGTTTAGAAAATGTGCATATAGGTATATTTGGTTATTGTAAAAACTATAATGAGCTATGTTATAAAGCTCCAGTAAGTGGTATGGTTGTTATTTGGTCATGTTACAATGAGGTTTTGCTTTTGAGCAGGTCCTTCATTGTAAATACTGCAATGAGCTAAGTTATAAAGCTCCATGGATAATATGTTTTCTTTTATGTGTTTTATTGAGGTCTTGGTGTGGTTTAACACAAAGGAAAATGTTCCTAAGGGGGAGGGTTCTATAACACCCCTGGTGAAAAATCCTTGTAAAAGTTAATAAAGACAAAATAAGACAATTGTTAAGGGACACTTATTCCAAGCTAAATGTTGGGCAAAGATATCCTAGTAGGCATCATTGCTTAGGTTTATGGCTAAAGGAAATTGGCAAAGGCAAAGGAATTGAAAAAGAAAAAGGAATTTTTGGCACATTTATTTATGAAAATAAAGGAAAATTGGAGAAAAGGGAGGTGAATGGTCACAAGTTACATGTGAGGAGGAAAATGAAGGAAAATAATGAAAATAAGAAAATAGAAGCCTCATTGATAAAAAGGCTTCCGAGGATCATTTGGAAAAGTTTTGGTAAGTTCAAGCTTGGTTAGTTAGGTTTTTGAGATCTCTCATTATTCTCTCTCCCTCTCACTCTTGGACACTTACAATTTTCTTGGAGCACTCTAGCTTTAGAGCAAGGAAGAAAAAACAAGCAAAGTGGAAGGAAGGAAAGAAAGGAGCAAGCAAGGAAGAGAAAGATCAAGTAACTTCAACAGGAATATTTGTAGGTAAAATATTACATGTGTGATTTCCTAGCTGGTTTTGACATGCATGGATTTGCATATTGGTGTATGGTTCTCTTGTTGTTGGTAGCATGGATTTTTCGGGTTATGACAATGGTTTTCAACCTAGCCTTGCATTTTTCCCAATGCCATGGTGTGTTGGGATGTTGATCTTGGTTTTGAGCTTTGGAATTACCAAATGGATTTCGGAATCTAGGGCAGAGGTGGTCTCAAGGTTCAATCCCAAAGGCTTAGGAATCCCTTGACCAGATTTGGTGGGATACATGGTAAATATTGAGGGAGGCATCTCGGTTTAGGACCTAGTGATCCGGGATTGGATTGTGATAAAGCCTGAGAGACAAGGAGACAAAAAATTCCTCAAGGATAGTGATGGATTCTGGATGGCATTCCGAGTTCCATTAAGTTTTGTGATCAGAGCACTAGTTTTGGTGTGATCACAGATTGGTGAGGGTGGAGGTGGTTTAACCTCTAGATTCCCTTGGTTTTTTTTGGATTGTTTTTTCGACGAGATGCCAAATTCATGCTTGGAATATGGCACAGGAGTGATCGGCTAAAAGAAATATTTCGTTCAACCATGTCTATGGTTGGGTGGTACGTGGAAGCCTCAAACCTGGTCGGATTTGCTTGTGTTTAATAAAAGCTAAGACCTGTTTCTTTGGTACTTATTTATATGTGGATTTAATGGTTGTTATCTCATTGTTATTTTCATGGTTTTATGTTGGTTATAGGCATGGTTAAGTGACTAGTTCATGTCATGGTTATTTCATGTATTTACTTGTAATTTTTAAAATTATGGATGCAAGACCTAATTGATGTCATAAAAATTCAAAGGAGAAGGTGGTGATCCTTGTTGTCATGTCTCATAAGATTTTTCAGTCATTCATGCTCTGTCTTGTATTCTAGACCTGTAGATTGCATTGATGCCAAGTGTTTGGCAGAATGCCAGTCTTGGTTGGGGATGGTCAGCCCTATTCCTGGAGTTATTTTTGGTTTATTAGTCTTGCCATCATGTGTTTAATGGATTCTAAAAGTTACAACAAGCTCTGGGCAGTGGCCAGAATTTTGGGCTTGAAAAGTGCCTTAAATCCCACAAACTCTAGCATAGATCTGCTGGAAATAGTCCTTGGATGTAGGCATGTAGGCATGTGGGAGCATCGAGAGCTCTCTAGACATTGGAATGCCCATAGCATGGGAGTGTTCAATGGTTTAATAGCTTAAAAACTCAGTGGTACCCAAGGGCATGATACTTGTGCAGTTGGGATGGCTTCTGGGAATGTTGTTACTGATGTGGAAGGTATTTTTGATGTGTTTCCATTGATTCCACTTCCCTAAGGACACCTAGGAGGTTGAATTATATCATATTAGCCTCTCGTCACATGTTTACCATGGTTGGCCAAATACTTGGGTAGATATGGGAGGAGGGTGTTACATAATTACACATTTCATCATTGAATAACTTAGAAGCTGAGGCATATTTAAGATAAATAATATAAAGATTATAAATGTAAACTATATATTCATAATTCTTCATATACTCTAGCAAAAAAAATCCAATGTTCCCTTCTCTATATGTGCTCTACCCTTTAGCAATATCTGATACGCCAAAAAATTTAGCAATGAGAGAGAATATGATTCAACAAGCACATAACTTAAAAGAAATGCTCAACATGTATGTTCTCGACCTAATGGATAAAAAAAATCATACTCTAATTTGGAGTCATTCCCATGTAGTTAGGCCAATTATGGGATAACTAGTAGAATGTGCTAAAAAAATCAATTTTCTTTCCACAAAAGGAAATGCATCAGATGACCACTTAAGTGGGAATTATGCTTTCATAAAAATTGCAAATTGATATATGAAATGGAAAAATCAATTGCCAACTAAGGTGAAGGGAGTTGCATAAATTTTGGTGGGTAGTAACCACTAGTAAGTTTGCACATTTACATTTTTACTCCTACTTATTAAAGTGCTAAAAAAAACATAAATAATGATGTGTATTAACTCTTGGTAAGTATATTTATTCACATCTTGTTCCTATCTATTTTTTATCCAAATATTTGCTTAAATTTTCAAAGATTTTAATTTTGGTTGGTTTTCTATGAATCTTAACAATGAAAAATCACTCCACAAATATATATAATTGTTGGCTTAAATATTGCAAGTGCATCCAAAAATTATGACAAAAAAATTTGAGGCCGTTATCTGGGTAGCACAAAGGCTACAATAAGACCTTCAAGTTTATGGTTCAATCAAATGTTTGAAAAAATATTTTTTGCAATAATATTGAAAAATAAATATTTGTTTTCCAAAGTTAAACATTATAAGTTCTATTGGTCATTGCTAAACTAATAGTGGTCAATAGGAAAATTGATTACTAGAGTCTTGGCTTAGTAGGGACTAATAACAATCAAAATATTTATTTCATGGTACATTATAACTTTATTTTTAATTTATATAATGATTAATGATAAAAAGAATATATATATATATATATAATATATATATATATATATATATACACTTTATCATGAAGATTCTTAATCTCTAATAGGCTTTATTACAATACCATTGGCCAATAACATGGCTTATCAATACCACATGCCCAAAAAACCATAACTCTTTTCATATGACACTTGTTCAGACGCTATTTTTTTAGTTAATTAATTTAATTAAAAGGGAAAAAAGGGATAACTACTTTGTAGATAAATCTCAACTTTTGATTTGTGAACACTAATAATAATATTCTAAAATATTCCATGGAAGTTAAATCTTTACTATCCACCTGATAGCTATTGATAAATAATTAAAACTATAGAAGCCCTATTCTAAAATAGATAGAAAAATGAATTACTAGAATTCCTTCACAATCTTTAATCCAATACCAAGATTTAATGATTGATGAACATATTCTAAAAAAAGGTATAATTATAATCAACAATATAACTAGAAAAACCATATAAATTAAATGGCTAATAATTGCTAATAGGCATCAATACATAACAAGCATCAAAACACTTAAGGCTCTAATGTTGTTGCTAGAGAGAAAAGAGCCCGTTGACTCAGAGGCGATGGTATTATTGTGAATAATCAATGTTAAATTTGAAGCTATATAATTCTGAGCCCGTCAACTGAGAGGCGATGGTATTAATGTGAATAATCGATGTTAAATTTGAAGCTCTAAAACTCTGTGTGATGTCTTGTGGCTATATTTTGTTATATTCTAGGCAATTTTTGTAGAATATACAATGTTAATGTCTTTAGAATAATATGGAACAATAATCCTAGAGTTTGCAAACTACTTGAACAATGTGGTTATCATAAATTTTTTACTAGAAAATCCATGTAAGGGTTCTGGTCCATAACCATATTTATTAATACAAAACCCTTACCCATCTCTTAAAATAAGAAGAAGAATAAGAAGCATCAAAACACTTACTTCATCATACATCTCAAGTTGCTAAAATTATAAAATTCATAAGAATTAACTAAATTATAACTTTATTTACAATAATTATTATATTATTAATTATAAAAGGATTAATATATAAGTTAAACATGTTTATACATTTAAAAAAACATATAACAAGATTTTTACCCATGGCTGTTCACCCCTACTTTATCATGGAGATTCTTAATATCTAAATAAGATTTCTTACAATACTATGGGCCAATAACATGACTTATCAATACCACATGCCCTAAAAACCATAACTCATTTTATATGTCACTTGTTCATATGCCATTTTTTTCAATTAATGAATGTAATTAAAAGGGAAAAGATGCATAACTACTTTGAAAATAAGTCCTAGCCTTTGATTTGTGTATACTACTAATAATATTCTAAAATATTCTATGGATATTAAATCCTTACCATCTTTTTTATAATTATTGATAAATAAATTAAAATTTTGGAAGCCCTATTAAAAAATGGATATGTCTATCTGCATAATGAGAAGGATTATAAATATACTTAATAGGTGTAGATTAGTTAATATGTGTATCATTTAGTCTCTATTGAATCTTATGTTCAAACTTTGTAGAGTGAGGTTGAGAGTTGGAGCCAACATTAGGGGAAATGAACTATCCCAGTGGGCGTCTAGGCTCGAGCAAGTCTTGCACAATCTTGGTGACAACAAGCTATTGCTAGATAGATCATTCTTCCATTCAATATTAAAGCCATCCTTACCCTAGGCTTCGCTTAGATGATTAAAAAAAAACTAATAAGAGAAAGAGAAGGATTATATAAAATTTATGTATCAAGGTAGTCAAGGAATTCCATAGACGTGTGGGAAAACCATCATTTAGTAGGTTAAACATATCATGGTGTGGTATAATACATAGAACATGCACTGTTTGTTCCATGATAATTATCCTCACCACCAAAGATGACCTAATTGTTTTAAAAAATAATGAGGTTTGGTGTTTTCCAGAGGGGTAGAAATGGATATGTAAAAGTGATAGAAATATTTTTTTAAGGATTTACTAAATAAAGGATTTGATATTCAAGTTATTCATTATAACTTATTTTTCATTAGCACCATTCACTAATTATTAAACTAAGTCCTTTACTATGAATTAATTTTTAGAGATTCACTACATAGAATATTTGATACTTGATTTATTTATTATGACTCATTTATCATGTCATTCATTATGATTAAATTTTCTCAAACTTGAATTGTCCATTTAGCATTGAGCATTTTTCAATGTTAACTATTTAAAGAAGTTTTTACTACTCAAGGAAATTTCTATGATCCATCTCTCATGAGCATCATTCACTAATGGTCTTTTTTTTATGAGTTTGAATAATCCACTTAATATTCATTGCATTAAGTAATGTTTGTTTACAAGGATGGTGAAATAAGATCATAACTAATGAATTGAAATATGCAGTGTCTACCATCACGTTTAAAACTTTCACCAATGACATGAATTTCTAAGAAGGCTATCCATTCCCAAACGATCCTACAAATGAACTTAAATATGGAGTTCTTATCTATTGTCAAGCCTATTAACTAGCTGCAATATCTTAGCAAATGCCTTACCTTATAAATTGTGCATTCAAAACTCAATTCTTTTACTATATCTATATATATTATATATATATATATATATATATATATATATATAATATATATATACACACCACCTTCATAAGCAACATTCACTAAGACCCAATATCTTATAAGCTTGAATAATCCATTTAACTTTCATTCCCTAAGGAATGCTCATATAATCCAAATAGAGTGTCCAACCATTCAAATACAACAACCCCTTATAAATACTTTGTTTTTATCTTGAATTCAAAGATACAAGAGTAAAAACATTCCCCGCTGTTATTGAAGACCAACCACGTTTTACTTAAGACCATAGGATTTAAAGGCTTTGACCATGCCTTATTAAACTTCATCCTTAGGAAATGACTTTTGTGATAAAGTCTATTAATTTTACTTGGAGCCTTCCTTCCATACAAATTTGAAAATAAATCATTTTTCTTTTCTCTCATTTTTATTTTTGTATTTATTAGCCCTTTGAACATTGATGTATATCCCTAAAAGAACAAAATAGTCTAAAAATAAGCTTCCACCATACATGTTATCTTCTATTCAAGAAACATATGTTCCATTAAGCGAAAAAAAATAAAAATATGTAAAGATGTCTCCAAAACTTCCAACACAGACCCTAATCTTTGCTATTGCACTAATCATTTCTCCCACTCTCTTTTCCCTCGTGTTAAAAGAGATACCTGTATTGGGATAATGGAAAATTAAGATTTATGGTTTCTTATTAATTAAACAAAATCAATTAAAATATATAGCTTTAAAAGACAATGAATACTTTTAGTGCGACACACATTAAAATGATACATGTTATTTCTAATATTCCACACATCATTAAATCAAGTAAGAAAAAAAACAACTTTGGTGTTAAGTCATATTTTTATTATAGGATTTTGTTTCACATGAATAATTGATTTTATGATGTTATTTTCATATGCGCGTTTAAAATTTATATAGAAAATAATAAGATAGAGGATAAACAACATTTAAATTGTTTCATTTTTCAATAATTTCTTTCTCTTTTTTATTTGGAATTAACAATTTGATATATGATTGTGATTTTAACAGTTACACAACAATTGTAACAATTTTATATAATTTGGATTTTTAAATATATTAAAATTGTAATTTAAAATAATAAAAACTATTATCTAAACAATTTTTATCCCCTAAATTTTCATAAATAAATTCAGTGATAAATAAATAACAAATCCTAATAATAATAAAAATAATTATAAAACATTATCCATAAATAATTTTAAATTTATATAAAATAGAACAACCTCTCTTAAAATTAAACATATCCTATATAAAATTAACATATCCTAATATAAAATTAGAATAGCCTCTCACTAAAATAACATATTCCTATCATAGTGATGTAATCTAATATAAGCCTTTTTAACTTACAATTATAGGGATGTGAATGTTAATGGGATTTGTTTTTCATTAACACTTTTTTTTTAATATGGAATGTGATATATATTAATATTAATTTTATATTAATTTTAGGAATAGGTTTAATATTTTTTAATTAAATTTATATAGAAATTTAATAAAATATCAAATTATAAATTTTAATATGAAATTTCACATTTAAATATTTAAAAAATTTTGAAATATTAAATTAGTTTGTTAATATATAATATATATATATTAACTAATTATATAATCAAAATTAAAATTTAATAAGTTATCTCTAGAATAGCTTCCTTATTATATTAAACTCTATATAAAATTCATTCAATTATTTTAAACTTCCTTTGACATCGAGCCCCTCTATAATGGTGCTTTCCTTCTTAGTTTTTATTTATTTATAAAAGTTAATTCTAGGACAGATTTCAATCAACAACTCGTACGATTTTGGTAAGATAGTCAACCATATGATAGAAATATAATATGCTCGAGTATATCAATCTGCATTAAGATAAGCTGAGAGTACTAATCTTATGTCCAAATGATATGAAGGGAAAATTATTATATTTAGTTTACATATTTTAACATTTGCTGCCAGCAATTATTATTGTGTGCATAACATGGTGTGTTAAGGAGTTTCTTGTAGAGTTTAGTGGATAATTATACATCTCTTTTTTTAATCATATAGTAATGGACCCCATAAGATAAGGTAAAGCAAAAGATTTCATAAAAGGATTAGGTTGTATATAAGGAAATATAATTGTGATAAAATAAGTATTTCCAAAATCATAAGTGTTTGTAACACATAATTAATGACACTCATTATTTCAATCTTCAACCACTTTTAATAATCTAAATAATTTAGTTGACAAAATACACCACATGATGAAAGTATATTCAATGATACCAATCATATCTTCACATGATATAAATGGAAAAAGCTTATCTATTGTTACACACAACACATAAATGGAAAAAAGCTTATCTATTGTTACACACAACACATATATATATTTTTGCCTTGTAATAAATTAGGTAACAAAACAGAGATATAATATTTGCCACTTGCAACAATTATTATGTATATCACATGCTAAGTGTTAAAAGACTTCTTATATAATAGACCTTGGATGCGTATCCTAAAGAGTTAGGTTGTATGTAAGGAAATTTGGTTGTGGTACAAATAAGTTTGGTCAAAGTTGGTTGATGTAGGTTAGTCCACAAGGATATGTTGAATGGGAAGCGAGAATCATGATAGGTTGTAAAAATAAAAAGTTTATGTAAGAAAGTGTTTTTGAATGTGAGTTAATATTATTAAATTATTTATATTTATATATATATTAATTGGTGTAATCATGTAGAAGTAGTTATAGACGATTTGGGTTGTCAAGCAGAACAAATTTTGCAGAATCTAAAGTTAATCTACGACAATCAAATTTTAGATAAACAAGTAAAATATGAGAGAAGGAAGAAAAGAGAACTTAAAAAAAAAAATCAGAATCTAATAGATTTGAAAATCTAGGCATATGGCAATCCCATAAAGAAGATTCCAAAGCTACAAGTTCTCAATTTGTTACTCAGCCCAGTAGGACAGAATTATTGTCTTCTTCTGAAGGGGAGGGGTTAAGTAGAAAGCAATAGGTATTCTTTGGATTTAAGAAAAGTGATTTAAAATTAGAAGATACAGCCAAGAAATTTTCAAGCTTTATCAGACCCAGTGTAAACAAAGCACATGTTTTCCATTCTGTACCAAAATATCCAAAAGTAGAAGAAGATCTAATGGCATCCAATATCAATGGCTATATTTTAGATTTAGATCATACAAACAACCAAGAAGACTCGATCAGGGTATGGATTGGTGCTTTATGGCAAATGAAAATAACAACCAAATTAGGTAATGTTGCAACCTTTAATTTGGCAGAGAAAAGAATGACTAGAATAGTCTACACGTGGTGGAGAACACCACCACAAGAAGAAAGAGAAGAGGTCATAAATGCAGGATTAGAAGTTTTTGAGCAATTACTCAGGACTCAGTTCTGTATAGAACCACAAGACTCTAAGAAACAGGAAATGGTGGATCTGGCCCGGATGGAATTAAAGGATGCCAAAAGATTAGAAGAGTTCTCCAAAGAATATTTCAGGCTGGTAATAACAACTAAGCTAAGCAATTATTTAATGACTAAAGTCGCATTTCTATCAAAACTCCCACACAACATAGGTGACTTAGTAATGAAATATCTAGAAGAAAGGGATAGAAAGTTGCAAGCTATATATTGGGTAGATCTCATAAATCATTGTAAACAAAAACTAAAATATCTGTGCTCGCAGAAAAATGCTCAAGAAAATGCTACCAAACCATCACAAGAATGTTGTAAAGAAATACTCCCATGGACTCTGATGAAAAAAACAAATCATAAGAAAAGACACTTTGGTAAATACAGGATAAAACGGGTAGCAAATCCAAGGAAACCATTTCCAAAATAAAGATACATAAAAAGAAGAAATACTCCAGTCAAAGATGGATGTTGTTTTATCTGTAAGAAAAAAGGACACTTTGCTGCTAAATGTCCTAAAAATACATCATCAAAATCGAAAAAATGTATGGAAATGGATGAATTTGTAGATAATTGGTATGTTGTAGATATTGAAAAGGAATGCTTTGATGTATATATTCTATCCAAAAAGGAAGACACAGCAGAAGAAGAAGGTATACAAGCCAAAAAATGAATATTTGTATTGGATCAGATTATGAGATAGAATTAGAATCAGAAACCATAAGTGATTACAGCGAATAGAATTCAATGAAACAGATGACATATCAGAAGAATAAGAGGAAGAGGAGAAACATGCAGAACTGGCAACAATCAAAGGAAACGGAAAGGTAAATGACATATATTCAAAAGCTCCAAGTTTTTGTCTAGTTCCTAAGAACATTGGCTACTCTACCAATACAGAATTCTCCCAACAGTATGATTTAGAAGCTGAAATGAACCTGATGAAGAAAATAGTCAGAGAAAATGATCTATTGTACATAACAATAGAAATTCAATCAGGTAAGAATTGGGTTGAAGTAGATGCCTTCATCGATTCAGGAGGTTCAAATAATTTGGCTAGGCCAAGTTTCTTCAAATCCTCATGGAAACCATTAAGGAACATAATAAATTCAGAAACCATTGGAGGTAATGTAACTCTCACCCATTATGTAAATAATATTCCCATGAAGATAGGAGGGAGCATTATAAAAATATTAGAAATCCAATATTATGATCAGTTAAGTAGTTTGATATTGGGCATGCCCTTTATAACATCAGTCCTCCCAATGACAATAGCTAAAGATAAAATCATCTGCAATATCAAGAATAAGGTATTCTGTGTAAATAGAATTTCTTTAGCAGAATCAGATGTAAAAAATAGAAAAAACTAATAAAAAACAAAAAAAGAGGAAACCAGAAAAAGATAGCAATGATTGGCAAGAAGTATTGCAAACATATGAAGCAAAATAAAAACAACATCATCTTAATAAAGCTACCAGAGAAGAAAGTTGGTCAGACGAGAAAAAAGAAATACAAAGAAAGTTACTCAAATTTTGTTCCAGTGATCCCCAAAAATTTTGGGACAAAACAAGTCCAATGCAGGACGTTGAAACACTCCATGATAACGGAGTGCAAGGAGGTGTTATTCCATGCACACCTCATGATAAACAAGAAATGAGAGCTCAGGTAAAGGATCTTCTGAAACTAAAGTTAATTGAAGACTCTACATCTCAGTATTCGTGCTCAACTTTCATTGTTAGAAATCATGCAGAAGTCATAAGGGGAAAAGCCTGAATGGTAATCAATTATAAACCACTTAATGCAATCACAAAGGACTTCAAATATCCACTACCAAGGCAGAAGGTTATAATGCAGAAGATACAGAAGTAAAAAATCTTCTCCAAATTTGATATGAAGAGCGGATTGATCCAGGTGGATGTTGGTGGCCACCCACCTATCCCATTTGGACCCCCACAATTGTCTCTTTTAGCTTTTTCAGTTTCCTTAATTGTAGCACAACTTACTATTTTTAGCAGTTTTTCGGGTCCTGAACATTCGGAGCCGTTTTGAGGCCCTAAACGACATTTTTTGGGGAATCTGGGGGCAACATGGGTCCATGGGATGGACCAATGTTTCTCGTTCCAACAATGATAGTGCTCGAATAGATCTTTCTAATGAGCTATTGTACGCGTCAAACGGAGATCGTATGCCAAAGTTACGACCCCGGGAAATTGATGTACCAATTTACCCAAAACAGGGCCCACAATTTGGCGTTTCATCTTCTAAGGGTAGGTTTTGGAATGTGAAGGGTTTTCCATTGTTTCTCAATAATAAATAGGCCTTCGAGCCTCATTGTAACACAAGTTCGGAACAGTTCAGAGACATGTAGCCACACATCTCTTCTCAGAGATAAGCTACCATCGTCCTAGCTGGTTTATTTCCAATTCTGGTTGTATGCATATTTCGGTATTTTCCATTAATGAAATGAAGTGTTATTTCCGCTGCATCTCTTTATTTATGGTTATCGCCTCTCTGTATTTATGGTTATCTCTGTAATCTATTGCGTTCCTGTTTAAATCCGGATCAAAGAACACGTCAAATTCCAGGCGTTTTAGGAGAAATGATTTAAGCAATCTAAAATGTAAGACCATAAATATACTCTGTCAGAATGACTTTAAGGGATATTAACTAACGGCGGAGTCTCATTAACACAGGTTTGGATTTTTTTTAACGACAATTTGGTTACTACAATTTTAAAGTAAGGCTGTGTTAGATGAAGTTCCTCTCTCAAAAACAAATACAAATCTTGGATTTCTTGTGAAGAAGACTAATGTATCGATTCGTCGGCTATGTAATGATTTGATCTCCAAATTCATTCTTGAAGAAATTAATTATGACTGTAAGTTGAACTATCCACTTGGTTTTATCTAATAAGTGACACATACTCGTTAATATGCAATTTGTACAAATCCGGTAAAACTCAGATTTTTTTTGAATTTTTTTGGATCTCCTGACAAATCGGCAGGGACTGCCATTGCTTGCAATTCTTGTTATACATAGGTTAAGATTTACAATAGTAGTTCGTTGAATTTGGATTTCGATCTTCTCCAAGTAATCCTAATTAATTATCAATTTATCTAGATCTAAAATATATAAATAAATGTTTTGGGTTTACAAGGGTTATTTAGGTTAATCTCAAGGGATTTAATGGGATTTGATGCCTTCAATTTTGGCATAAAAGTATTCATTAATCAAGCTAACGCTAACCTTTAAGGTTTGGTTTATATATAAATATAAACTAACAAGTTAGTTTAAAAAGTAAATCATTCATATAATATGGGTTGTGAATGGAGAGGTCATAGGGCCAAATCAAACACCATTGGTTGAGCCACTCTCCAATCAAATACTTTAAATAAGAGGGGCAGTTTATGAGATTCTCTTTGAAAAGCACACTCACACACATAAAAATATTGTTGTCAATGTTGTTAGCCACTTCATTAATTCTATGTTAGTGAATGCTCAAATCCCCCTAGGTGAGGAGCATCGTATTATGCTAAATGAGTTCACTAAGAATGTCATTTATGAATATCAAGAAGTGCCCCTTGAGTCTTCTTATGAGATTTTCCTTGGAAAATAAATAGAGGGGGGCCTTATCAAGCAAAAGAGTTTGATGAATTTTTCTTTTAACTCAATGTGTTGGAATTTCATTTTACCTTTGCAAGAAAAAGTAAGAGTTGTTTAGAGTTGCACGTATTAAGAAGAAGTAATAAGAGGGGGAATTTAGCTTAAATGGGACAAATTGTGCATACCCTAATAAAGGTCAAGCCCATGGAAAAGATACACTGATTAAATTTGAAGCAATGATGTACACCCCAAAGAAGCAAATGTGAGTCTTCATGAAATCAGAATGGAAGGACAATTTTAAATCACTCCAAAATATGGTGGTCCACATGATTGGGTTTTTCTTTAATTTATTAAGTGCATATAAATATATTCATTGGTAGTAACAACGACGTAGTCGTTTTGTCTACTATGGAAATATCTACTACGACTTGTAATGACAAGCTGTATCTCTATTCTAACCCCCTAATTGACCTAAAGTGTTATGTGGGGAAGTGCCACAAATTTTGAATCAATACTAGAGATCGTTCATATGCGTTGTGTTAAATCAATGAACAAAATCCCTTTTCTTTTCTTGAAATGTATACAAGATTCACATGCCTAACCCTTCTTTCTACAACCCTTAGCTCCTAGGCATTTAAACTTCTCTTGACCTCACAAAACCACAACTAGAACTATTGGCTTAAGTCGAAAGCGCCAAGGCCCTTTTTCTACTTGATCTCAACGTAGTTATCTCAGTCTGAATTTGTCCAAATGTATTACATTTTTTTACCACCTAGATATGTTTTAGGACTAGACTCTTTCTAGTTGGATGTCCTTTCGATCCAGTGATACGAATGGATCTGGATTTTCCAAGTTTTCACTACAGTATCTATCTTTATGAAGGCCAAATATATGGGGTCCACTCCAGATAGATGCTAATTTGTGCAGATTTTATTTGAAACTTGAGTTTTCCCTCAAACCAGTATAGATCCATCTTAAATATGGATCTAACATGAGTCGAGAGGGGTCCAATTTATTCACATGCAATTTTTTTTATGAACCAACATTATCTAAATGTTTTGTATAGTTATTTAATTTTTTTTTATGTTTAGATCTTTTAAAATTTTTATTTTGGTTGACATGAGCAAAATTTCAACTTTGATGATGGACGGACAACATTACACATCTTTACACATCATATTGGGTTGTAGAATGAGCCTCTTGGCTCAATAAAAAATATATCTTGTGCCTTTATCTATGCGCTCTGCCAAGGTCCCACAGTGGTTTTGGGGTTCAAGTATTATTTGTCTTGGTCTATTCTTGATATCCGTTGGATTATCAAAGGGACAGATTCGACAATTAATGAACTTTGCGATGGAAACATATGACTACCAACTGATTGATTTTCATGTAACCTTCAAATTCATTATGTTATGTTGTTTAACCCTTTTCCCAAGAAACCAATGAAGGCTTATGAGTGAGGGAACTCCAAAACTGACTACAGACACTAGCACTTTGATCTTAGCTCATAAGCAAATTTGTAAATTGTAAAACATAGGGATCTATATGAATAGCACACTTAATACATAGGGGCTCCCAAAGATATCACAATTTATGACAATTCACCATAAGGACATTACAAAGCCTCCCTTCTCTTATCGGTATGCACACATTCCCTTTGTTATTTTTCTCACATGTCCAAGAGACAACTTCTCACTCCTTTACGCACATCCACACACTATTCTCCCACTTAGGTGTGACTTGGCATATCACTGAGCTTTTAGATGATTACAAGGGAAGCCAAATTTCACACATAAACATATGTAAGACACAAATTTAAACTCCTTTTATTAATCATAACAAAACAAAAGATATCATATCTACAATGGAACATTATAGTCCTTGCTCCTCAACTTCAAAGCTCTCATGCTCCTTCTAGGTAGAGCTTTTTTTTATTCCTGAGACTCTCTTTCTCAATTACCCAATCTCTATCTCACTCTACTTATGAGACTCATTCTTTTCCCTAGGCTCCTCTTGATACCTCTTTGCCAATCTGACTTCTATACAAATACATATCTAACTACTTAGACAAAAAAATATCCAAAAATAAAAGAAGATTCTTTTGAACATCTATCTCAACACCTAAAACTACCCAACACCTTAGCTTTACAATTGATCCAAGTGGATATTGGTGGTCACCCGCCTATTCCACCTAGACCTCTAGTCGGTTTCATCAGTCTACTTGATTATAGCATAATTTACTATTTTTAGCAGTTTTTTAGGTCTTGAATTTCCAGAGCTATTTTGACCCCCTAAACTGTGTTTTTTATTAGTCGCATATTACAAATATTGCAGTACTCATAGAGACATTTCTAACAAGGTATCTTACGCGCCAAACAAAGATCATATGACCAAGTTACAACCCTAGGAAGTTGGTTGTCCAACTAACCCCAACGAGGCCCACAAACTATTGGCATTTCATCTCCTAAGGTTAGGTTTTTTTTTTTAAGGTTCCTCTTTGTTGTTCAATAATAAAAGGCCCTTCAGCCTCATTGTGACATTTTTCCGAGGCATGTTTCCACCACATCTCTTCTCAGAGATAAGCTACTACTGCCTGAGCTAGTTTATTTCCATTTTCTATATATGCATCTTTCAGTTCTTTGAAATTAATGAGATTAATATTTATTTCTGTTGCATCTCTCTATTTATGTTTATCTCTGTATTTTGTTTCATTCCCGTATAAGTCTGGATCAGTGGCATGAGAGTGGTCTTCTCTTTCTCTATATTTATGTGCATGTCGCCAATGAGGTTGGGGTATAAGGAGTTAGGGCTCAAACTGGTTGAACCTTTGGAAGACCATCCTCGCCGACCCGAAAACCTCCCATGGTGGAAGAAAAGAAAGACGAGGGAGCATGAAATCCTTTCAAAATATTGCTTGAATAATCCCTCGAGCGACAAAGGAACGCAATGATGGACAACTTTGCCCAAATCCTTTGGCGAATGCCCATCGATGACGTGTCTTCATCCAACAATCACTTTGGAAGCCTCACCCCCTTCAAGGTATAAGTAAACTTCGATATCCCTATATTCGAAGGTAAAATAGATGTAGATGTTGTAGATAAATGGTTGAATCAATTGGAAGGTTACTTTTTGGTCCATAGTTTCTCCAATAGGGAGAAGATTACTTTTGCATTACTTAAGGTTGCTCCCCATGTCAAGGAATGGTGGGAAACTTACTGTGAGAAAAGGTTATAGTCACCCCCTCTTGGAACTCTTTTAGAGACATTTTCCGGGAACAGTATTACCCTGTTGGGAGCTATGAGGACAAATACATACAATGGACTACGTTGTGACAGTAAAGGGATCAATATGTGCATGAGCTGACGAATCTTTTCCATACCCTATGCACAAAGTTGGGTATCAAAGATTCTAAGAAACATATGGTGCTCAAGTACCATGGTTGTTTGCACAAATACATTCAGGAGGAAATGGAGTTGTTGTACATCTCCTTACTTGGTGCAACATACTGATATGCTGCCAAGATTGAGCAGAAATTCAAGCAGAAGAAGCGAGACTTTGGATTTGTGAACCCAAAGCAGAGCAAAGGCACCCCCAAGCCATAGAGAAAACGGAAGATCTAAGGTGTGACCCCCCAGGACAACTCCTCAAAGCCACAAGAAAATAATAATGGGAAGGTGAAGAAGGAAATCAGCGAGTGGTGTGAGTTCCATAAAGCTCCCACCCATAACATGAACAAATGTCGCGCAAAGCAGGCATTGGTGGCTGAGCTAAAAGACTCGGAGACGAATGCATGCTCTGATTTTGAGTTGAAACCCAAAAAGGGAATAGAAAAGGGAAAGCAGATTATTGATGTAGAACCCACTGTGATGGTAGCCACCACCAAGCTAAAAAAAGGTAGAACGTAAGGATCCATAGTAGGGAGAGCACATCTTCCACTCGGAGATGTGGGTAAAGGGTTCACTGGTGTGGTTCATCGTCGACAGTGGGAGTTAGAAGAACCTTATCTCAATAGAGGTCGTTAAGAGATTGAAGCTACCAATAACGCTGCACCCACATCCATACAGCATTGGGTGGCTCCACCAAGGGTGATATCTCTGTGTCAGCCATCAGTGTTGCCTGCCTTATAGCATCAAGCCCTTTGTAGATGAGGTATTGTATGATGTTTCCATTATGGAAGTCTGTGATGTTTTATTAGGTCATTCATACCTATGGAAGTGTCATGTTGCATATGAATCCAAACCTCATTATGTTATTATTACTTTGGGTCAGAAATTGCACAGGATACCAGACATAGCACCACCTACAATATTTTCTTTGATCTCTGCTAAATAATTCAGTAAGATCATTTCCCATACCAAGAATGTTTTCTTCCTTATGATTCGCCTTAAAAGCAAGAGGAATATTGTGGCCACATCCACAGGCTCCAGACAGGGCTCCTCCGCATGGCAGTAGCAAATGGACAAGGTCGTGGAGGAGTACAGGGACAACTTCACCTCACCCAGAGGGGTACCCCTACACTATCAGGTCAAGAATTCCATTGATTTGACCCTGGGCACACCACTACCCAATGGACCAATCTACTAACGCTTTGTGATGGAGAACGATGAAATCAAGAGGCAGATCTAGGAGTTGTTGCAGAAAGGGTGCATCAGTCCAAGTTCATCACCCTATGGGAGCTCGATCATGTTGGTACAGAAGAAGGAAGGAACCTAGAGGCTATGTATTAGCTATTGGGCACTGAATAAGATCATTGTTCAGAATAGGTATCCAATCCCACAGATTGATGACCTTTTGGACCAACTCAAGGCATCCAAATATTTTAGCAAGATTGACTTGAAGTTTGATTATCAGCAGGTACTAATCAAACCCTTCGATGTGTGAAAGATTTCCTTCAAATCCAAGAAGGGCCTTTTTAAATGGTCTTGACAACTCGGATTGTCAAAAGCCTGATGTTCAAGGGCATATAGAATCAGATCACCTACAAGGACCAGGTGTTCAATTCAATTATTCTTGAAGGACTTGAAGTATATCTACCTCAACAACAACCAACATGATCAAGGTGAAGATCTTGTCTTCATGTATCAAGTAAGTATCTTTTATTCTATAATCAAGTTTTGGTTTATTGACTTCATCAGTGCAAGAAACTCTATGGGTTAGATAAAGTTCTTACAATAGGTTTGATAGAATCTTCATGAATAAGTGAAGTCAGTATACCATGGTCCCCTTTGAATTTTTAAGGTTCTACTCTCTAAATTGAAGTGCAAAAGGTGCCAAGAAATGAAGAGACACCTTCATGAGATTTCAATTGAGATATTTAGGAAAATGATGAATAAATGATCATCATTGATAAGCAAGGTAACTAATTTCCATAAATAAGAAAATTACCTCGATCAACAATCTATGGTCTCTATTTCAGATAGAGAAAGGAAATTTGAATAGGATACAAATAAGTGCAAAGGAAAGGTTGAGAAGATAAGCACTGACAAATGGAGAAATATGAGGAAAGCATAAAGGGAAAGAGGGAGTAATGGATGTCCACGATGGAGAAGATGGAGGAGATGGTTCCCCTCTCAAAATAATCCTATCAGAAGTCCCTGCAGATATGAACATAGTAATAAGATGCATCGTGGCATCATGGAAGCAAGAGCTCGTATGGAATCATGAAGAACATAGCTCTTGGGAATATCGGTGTACATTGAAGGAAAGGAAGAAGTCATCCAAGGAAACATTTGCCAGATGGGGATATACTAGATCCTGAAGGATCTCTGATAAGAGATCTCAGCAAAGGATCTCCTAGTCCGAGAAGGCAACAAATGTCGCATAAAAAATTGCAACTCTTGGAACTCATGAGATGGTGGTTCATGACATGATGAATGAAGCAAACCAAGTTATTGAAGATCTTTTCAATCAAGGAAGCTGTAGGAAAATACCTAAAGGAAAATCAGGTATGTATGATTGTATTTATATTTGCATTTGATATTGTAATGTCATGATATGTAGTTGCAGATAAAATGGATCAATCATTATCAAAGGGGAAAGGATATAGAAAGAAATATTTCTAACTAGATGAAATCAACATAATATGTCCTCATATAAAGTATGAGGTTGTTAACTAAAATTGAAGAACTATGAGAGCTCCTGGGAATGAAATATATGAGGATGGAAGAGATCATGAAGCATGCAACCATGATGAAGGCATCCAAAATCCAAAGGATCAGGAAGACTTGACCATGAAACCTCCCGGAATGATGTGAAGACTCTAATGGAATTCTGAAAGGATGAGGACCCTTGACAACATATGTCATTGGGAACTGTGTCAACATGTATAATGGATGATTGATACCTACAAGAAGATCTCACTAGAATAAGGCCATCGCCAAAAGGTAATATGTGATTTGTTTTGGTGTCTGGCCTCTTGGAAAAGTCTGGGTATATGTGCAGGATCAATGAAAGAAGAGTTCTGAAGGATGTCACAACTATGTACCTTGTGATCCAAAGCAATCATTGTTGAAGGAAAGAAGCCCCAGATGTAAAGCCAAGAAGGACACTTTCCAGGAAAGAAGGAATGACATTACGGAGGAAAGTGATGGATGGTTGAACCCCACATATGAATAAAATGATGACATCGATGTCTTGAATCGTCAGTCAACTAGAAGATCCTATAAAGCACTGATGGCAGAGTCCCTGGGTAAGAGGGAGCTCTGGTAAGTTCCTAAGACTAAAGGAACTCGAACAAGTTTCTGAGTGAAGAGAAACTTGGAACTCGTCCCTGGTTAATATGGAGAGTTAGACTCGACATTCTTGTCTTTAGGTTGGAAGAAAGAATGGAGGATTGTGTAATCATCTGGCATCCAACACTCTATGAGGATGTGGTAGGAAGTCCAAGACAAGAGTGGGCAAGAGGACCGATATTCTTGAGGGTTGGGAACCCAAGATGAGAATAGTCCTAGTAGGGCATACTTGGAGAACACCCGGGTGGGTATGACCGTAATAGAGACAATGATGATGTGTGTTTATCAGTCATTGGTCTCACCAACATTGGGTGCTCTAATCTAAATAAGAGATAGAGTTGTTAGTCAAGGCCTTACTAAATGGAAACAATGTTGGTTGAAATGATGCTACAATAGATGGATTGCAAATCTGATTCTTCTTATGATAAATTCTTCAAATTGAGAATGAACAAGTACCATTATGAATACCTCCCTAGTTAAGAGGGAGTGTTGAAGAAAGTGTAACCAGGTTCGGTCTTCATAATGACATGATCTTTGTATTTGATGTAATAAAAGGAAATAAATTATTTGTGTAATATTGCTACATGGGTTTCATGAGCAAGAAGTGTCACTAGGTGAAAGACTTCTTCTTCATGTCTTTAGGATTTATTTATATGTCAAAGATTCATATCATGTGTATAGAAACTCTTCATGATTTTATGTAAATATGTACAAGTCTTCAAAGTTGTCTAACAAACCTCCAAGACCAAGATCAATGCCTCAAAACAAGCCTTCTAAAGTTTGCAAGCAAAGAAAGAGAGAAATGATCATGCCGACTCAAAATAAATGAATTAAATACATAAATAAGTCATGTCAGCTTGGAACTATAGTCACAAAAGTTCGTGGTTCATGTCAGCTCAAATATATGATGCAAACTACTATAAATACCCTATTGGGGTATCCACAAATGGCAAGGAAGGAGCTCGCATAAAGGTGAAGAAGCAGTCAAGGTATGCAGTCGCAGTCATGAGAAGATGAAGCCGCAGTCATGAGGACATGAAGCTGCAGTCAAGGCATGGAGCCGCAGTCATGAGGACATGAAGCTGCAGTCAAGGCATGGAGCCGCAGTCATGAAGAAGAGGAGTCACAATCATGAAGAGGAAAGTCGCAATCATGGAGAGAGAAGTTGTAGTCAGATCCGCATTGAGGTAAGGTATGTCTAAGGGAACAAGCTGCCTCCTCGGATGGGTTAAGGAGCGACAAGATCAAGGATTGTCACCTTCTCGGCATACCTGTAGATTGAAGGAGTAGTCCTAACATCAGATCTAGGTGGCTCTCGTGCAACAGTCTAGGCATATGGGATAGCAATGGTAAATATCCAAGTGATGTTGCAGCCTTGGCATGATGAGAACAATAATCAAGAGTGACAAGAGTTACATTCTTGACTTAGTATACAGATCTGTCTATGTCACAGCAAGAAGAGCGAATACAATGATCTTGATGACATTATAATAATGATGAAATAAGTCTCTATAAGGATAGTGGTGCTAGATACACTTGTGAAAGTCAATGCATAGTCACAATAATATCACAGTACTTAGATATGGCTTCTAGTGATCTCAATATGAGCATATATCTCAGATGCAGTCTCAAATCTGAACAGAACAGTGATCACTACATTAAAGAGAATTGGTCTAGTCAAAGGTAAGAGATGAAGATCTTGATCTTATAGTGCAGTGAAGTGCAGTCAATATCTCAAGGAAGGTGCAACAAATCATATCAAGGTGTAGTCATTATGCATAATGCTCTCAACAATCTTGCAGCAGCAAGGAAGATCTTGGAAGAGCAATGATGATGACATCAACAATAAGGATGATCTTGACAGCGACAGAAAGAAGGATTGATATCTTGGTCTTGGAGAGGCAGAGTGTGTGTCAAGGGTCATGGCCTTGGTATTCATCATTGGAATGATCTCTATAAAAATAATTTACACATGGGTTTTCCTCTCCAAGAGGGAGAGGTTTTGGCCCTAGCAAAAAGCCAATCATTTGTGTTCTTGTCTCTTTTGTTTTGATAGCAGTTTGATGAATTTAACATTCACATGCTAATAATGAAGTAAACATCAAGCTAAGATAAAAATTGTTTAAATACTTCACAAATTGTTATCATGTATCGAAGAATCAATGTAATTATGCATGCCCTAGATTCTTCAACAATAAATTTTAAGCTTAACTTATGATATTCTTAATAAATTATTTTTAATATTGATATGTGTACTTATAAATAAGTACTATTTTAATTTATGGTTTGCTTTTGAAGTGTGAAACATGCTTGCATACAAGTGTATTCAAACTGGGTTTAAATGTGGAAGATTGAATTTAAGAAAATATTTTTTTATTTCTTAACAAATCCATTCAAACTAGGTTTAAATGTGAAGATTCAATTTAAATAAATATTTGTTTATTAAATAATTTATATCATCATGCAAACAAATTAATAAATCCAACCTTACCACACATGCAATATTCTCATGTATATTATTTTCTCTAGTAGTCGCATGGTTGTCATTGGTTGAAATGATGAAGAAAGATAGTCTAAAACAAAGCTTTTTCCATTTCGTCATGACTATACCATTTCATAAGTATTTATATGTGTCTTCTCACCACTTGAGCAACTTATTTAATATCAATAAAAAACACCTTTAAACAAATATAATACACTATTTTATATGTCTAGGTCTATACACTCATTTATAGGGCTAGGACTCTTTCATGAAACTGTTAAAAATAGCAACAATAAATTTCAATTTAATTTGTCTTTGAATTAAATTGTGAATTAAAATTGTAATTCTTTTCTCATAGCAACTTGTAATAGTTAACTAAGTTAAGTTTACTTAATTAGCTTAGGAAATTTGAGTTGGAAGTCTATCTAGAGTCATGTAGAGTGATCCCTATATTTTAGGGGCCCAAGTTGAGTTCTTTTGAGTTGTAATTAGATAACTCAGGCTAACTGAGTTATAGTCAGTTAAACTAGTTGTAATTGTCGGAGGAACTAGTAGAGGTCTAGTAGTGGAGTAGTGCACTAGTGCATCACCAGTACCACACCAGTTAACTGAAGATTCACTCATAAAATAACTCATGCATTTTAGTTTAGAGGAAGGCACGATTGAGATTAGAGTGTAGGGATAGTGTATTGTCAGTTGTATAATTTTCCGAGTTGTATAAATGGTGCATGTAATCAGTTGAGGACCTAAGTTTTGATTGTGCAGTTATGGAGGAAGAATTTCCCAATTAAATATGGGTTGGTTCTCTCGAGAATTACGCAATAAAGTAGGGGCTTGGCGGGCAGAAGAATTGGCTAAGTGTTGGCTTGAGTTGGCTTGTGAGGCAGAGAGTTAGATCATACCTATGCATGGATTGTTCTAGTGTGAACAAGCAATGCATGTTCTTCTCATATCTTCTGGTTAATGCAATATAGATAGTCAGGGTTTTGAGCAATGGCTTTCCCTAGAGAAATATTGTGTTATGCGTGATTGATATTCTTCCTCTTTCTGATTATTATTTTCATCGATCACTATTGGTTTCTGTTTTAAAGAGTAGAATAGATTCTTGTCTAATGTTTTAGTATATCACATGAGTTGTTGAATCTACAAAAAAAATGTACATGGTATCAAATCTGAAGATAGTATAGAAGAGGAGATTTCAAATTCTTTGTGCAGGTGAAAATCGAATTTGCAGATCATACTTCAAATCAGCAATATGTCTTTTCTACGGGTTGTGACTTGATTATGCCTTGGAAGGCAACTCGAATTACATAGTATGGAAGGATGGGATGGAAGCAGTGCTAGAAGATAATGGCCTCAAGGAATTCATTGATCTAGACATTCCTAATCCTCCAGCATCAGATGTTGAAGATATGGTAGAATGGAGAAAGTGTGTGGAAAAGGCGAGGTGGGTTATCCTTGAGGGAGTTCGACATCACATTGTCTCGAGTCTCCATGGCAAGGAAACTCCATACTCAATGTGGAAGGCATTGATGTACTTGTTTCAGAATAACAATGACCATACGATGTTGGCATTGAAGGAAAAACTTAAAGAGATCAAGATGGAGAAGGGTGACTCTATTCTGAAATACTTAACCAAGTTCACTCATTTTTGTGATGTGCTTGGAAGTGTTGGATTAATATTTCCAAGGACAATATGGTGAGCCTAACTCTTCTAGGACTCCCCAAGAGTTGTCACAGTTATTAGGACTCTGTCAATGGGAGGGAGAAGTTGCCAGATTGGGAACGATTGTGGTCGGATTTGTTATAGGAAGAGATTTGGAGGAGCACCAGAGACGGATCCTCATTAAATACTAATGATGAGGAAAATTGTGCCTTAGTGGGTAAAGAAAAGAAAGGGAAAGGGAAGGTGTCCCATTCCAAATCATATTCTTGTCATGGAGGCAAGAAGAAGGACACGTTGAAAGTCAAGTGCTTTCATTGTCACGAGTTGGGATATTTTGCTACAAATTGTCTGCTCAAGAAGTCCAAGAAGTCCTTAGGAGGAGTAGTAGGTGAGTCTCTTGCCTCGCAATTCGAATAAGAGTTTACCCTCATTGCGTGCATGGTGTCATCAATGATGGGTAGTGTATGGTACCTAGACAGTGAGCTTCTTTCCACATGATTGGTAATTGTTAGAAAATTATATATTACAGAGCAATGGAACACAAAATATTACAGAAATATAAACACAAAAAAATCATAAAACAAGAGAGACACAGATATACGTGGTTCACCCAGTTTGGGCTACGTCCACGGAGAAAAAACTAGTCCTACTTTTTATATTATTTAGTATAATGAAGAGATACAACCTACAACAGATTAGCTGTAATTCCCTCTTCGCTCTCAATATCCTCTCTCTTCCTCACTCATAATACAGATATATATAGATGCAATACAATTCCCTCATATATAGCAAGGAGTTGCCTTCTAAGGCAAAAAACCCTAAATTAAACATAACTTCTACCGTCAGATCTCCGCCTAAAGAACGACCCAGATTGACTACGAAATTACAACATTTGACAAGGCAATTTTACATCTATTCCTAGCTTCTGGGGCGCTGCCCCTGATCCCCCTGCCAGGGGGAGCTCCCAAAAGGTCACAACCGCCCCCCCCCGGCCCCCCCTGCAGCGAATATTTTACGGGTGGCGTTGCCGTCCCATTATGAACTAGGGTCCAATGTGGCGATACCTTTGAATATAGAAGATAATCAGGCTCCACACCCAATAGTAACAAGGATCTCTTCAGTGACTTGAAGGAGAAGGATCTCCATATGCATAGCGAGATGGGTGATGATGGGAGGTATAGTGCTACCGGGTTGGGTACAGTTACCTTTTAGAGGGAGTTGGGTGCTCCCCTCACCTTGCGATATGTTATGTATGTTCCTGGTTTGAAGAAGAACTTGGTATTTGTTTCCATGTTAGAGGATAGAGGCTATGATGTGATCTTTAGTAAGGGAAAGGTGTTCCATCGCCACATAGCCATGGGACAGGTAAAGAGGATAGGGTTCAGTGAAGAATATCTATAAGTTGGAGGTAGAAGATTGTGTTGCCTTGAGCACGAAAGCAGAGAAGGTGCACAACTAAGGACATCGGTGAGTTTTGGCACAGGTGATTGGGTCACTTGCATCATGGCACTTTGAAAATCATGCAGCAAATTGATATTGGTCTTCCCAAAGGTACACTAGAGCAAGTTGATACATGCAAAGGGTGTACTTTAGGAAAATTCATCAAAGCTTCCTTTCATGACAAAGGCAGTCGAGCACAGGCAATTCGTGATCGAGTCCATTTATATGTGTGTGGACCGTTCTCGATAACATCCACGACCAAGCACAGGTATTATGTTATATTTGTTGACAATTTTTGCTCATAAATGCTGGACCTTTTTCATGCAAGAGAAAGATCAAACTTTTGCAAAGTTCTGTGAATTTAAAGCATTGGTTGAGAAAGATATTGTCAGGAAGTTTAAAGCTCTCAGGAGTGATAACGGTGGAGAGTATGTGTCAAATGAGTTTAAAAATGTATGTGTAGCAGAAGGCATTAAAAGAGAGTTGAAAACAACCCATAATCCACAACAAAATGGGCTAGCTGAAAGGAAGAATAGAAGCATTGTAGGGGCAACATGAGTAATGTTGCATGATCAAGGCCTGCCACTACACTTGTGGGTCGAGGCACGCAACACAACTATTTATTTGCAGAACAGAAGTGCTCTCATCAAATTCTTGGGATGAGTACACCAGAGGAGGCTTTCTTAGGGAAGATACCAGATGTGAGTCACTTCAGGATTTTTGGCTCATTGA
Source organism: Pinus taeda (assembly GCA_000404065.3). Classification (NCBI taxonomy): domain Eukaryota; kingdom Viridiplantae; phylum Streptophyta; class Pinopsida; order Pinales; family Pinaceae; genus Pinus; species Pinus taeda. The sequence continues at coordinate 214,598 of APFE030713092.1, forward strand.
GATATTGCCATGTGACCAAAGATGCACGAAAGAAGCTTGAGTTGACAAAAAAATTGGGGATATTTGTGGGGTACACTGATACACCTCACAACTATCATGTGTACCTGCTGACCAATAGGATGACAGTGGTGTGCAAGGATGTCAAATTCAATGAAGAGAAGGCCATAAGATGTTTCCTTGCGAGGGAGCTTTAGCTACATGCTATTGAGGATCTTTTAGCTCCTAAGGAGGAACCTCAGATTGATGTGGAGCATCCACATGTTGAGGATCCGGGAGTGGAGACATCCACTCAAGAAGAGTCTTCCAAAGATGGGAGAAAGTGCACCAGAGAGGCTGACAGGTTATTGCATGATGAGAGAGAGAATGTGGGAGCACCCACATCATAGCACAAGCAAAGGAGGTCACTAGAGAGGTACATTAGATACATGGCTCTTATGGGAGGATGTGTTGATACAAAGCCATATTCGTTTAAGGAGGCAGTGCAAAAACCAGTTTGGGTTGATTCCACAGTGGAGGAGTATGACTCCATTATTCGTAACAGTGTTTGGGATGTGGTCCCAAGACCAGCAAACAAGTCAGTGGTGAGTTCTCGATGGTTTTACAAGGCAACGCAAGCAGCGGATGGTAGTGTGGAGAAACATAAGGCCCATTTCGTGGCCAGAGGATTTTCTCAGGTGGAGGGGATTGATTACAATGAGACCTTTTCTCGTGTTGCAAGGTACTCATCAATCATATCCATTTTGGCACTATCAGCGCAGATGGGTTGGAAGATACATCAAATGGATGTAAAGACAACCTTCCTTAATGGCATGATTGAGGAAGAGGTGTATACTAAGCAACCTAAAGTTTTTGAGACCTTTGACCAAGAGTCGCATGTGTGTTGACTCAAGCGAGCGTTGTATGGGTTGAAGAAAGCACCCTGTGCTTAGTACACCACGATTGGTAGCTACTTCATTGGATTGGGCTTCACCAAAATTGAAGCAAATGTGAACCTGTACCATAATGTGGTGGAAGGTAAATTATTGATTATTGTTTTATATGTCGACGATTTGATTCTGACAGTTGATGATAAGTTGATCAAGTCTTGCAAAGAGGATCTTACAAGAGAGCTCGAAATGAAGGACTTGGGGCTCATGCACTACCCTCTAGATGTGGAAGTATGGAAAGTTGATGGGGAGCTTTTTGTCTCTCAAGGCAAGTATTCCAACAGGACACTCAGGAGGTTCCACATGGAGACCAGTAAACCCATGGAGACTCCTCTAACAAGTAACTGGAGGAAGGAGGATGCTACTTCAAATGAAGTTGTGGAAGCCACTATTTATAAGAAACTTGTTGGTTCACTCATGTATTTGGTGAACGTGCAAGCAGACATGTGTTATGCAGTTAACCAGCATAGTCAAGTGATGGTTAGGACGACCAAGTTGTATTGGAGGGCAACCAATCATGTGCTGAGATACCTCAGAGGCACTACTCAGTATGCTTTATGGTACAAATAGATAGAGGGAGTGAAGCTTCAAGGCTTCACTGATGCAGATTGAGAAGGGAATGCATCCGACAAGAAGAGCACATCACGAGGGATCTTCAGTATGGGGTTAGCAGTTGTTTCGTGGTACAACAAGAAACAAAGATTAGTTGCACTCAGTTCAGCAGAGGCAGAGTACATAGTTGCTAGTCAAACAACTTGTGACGCTATCTGGATGAGGAAGATTCATGTTGCTTTGTTTGGTCAGCAGATGGATCCAACTGTAATTTACTGTGACAATCAGAGTTGTATCAAACTCCCTGAAAATCCAGTTCTATCATGATCGATCCAAGCATATTGATATCCAGTATCATCATCTTCGAGATTGTGTGTAGAGGTAGACTATGTTGTTGGAGTACATTCCCATAGAGGAGCAGGATGCAGATATCTTGACAAAGGAATTGTCAAAATGTAAATTCAAGTTTCACAGAGACAAGATCGGGGTAGTTGATAATCTCTTTCTTCTTGAGAGGGAGTGTTAAAAATAACAATAAGAAATTCCAATTTAATTTTTCCTTGAATTAAATTGTGAATTAAAATTGTAATTCTTTTCTCATAGCAACTTGTAATAGTTAAATAAGTAAAGTTGAATTAGTTAGATTAGGAATTTCGAGTTGGAAGTCTATCTAAAGTCATGTAGAGTGATCCCTAAATTTTAGGGGCTTAGGTTGAGTTTTTTTGTTTTTAATTAGATAACTCAGTCTAACTGAGTTATAGTCCGTTAAACTAGTTCTAATAGTTGGAGGAACTAGTAGAGGTCTAGTAATGGAGTAGTGCACCAGTGCATCACCAGTACCACACCAATTAACTAAGAATTCACTCATAAATAACTCATGCATCTCAATTCAGAGGAAGACCCAGTTGAGATTAGAGTGCAGGGACAGTGTATAATTCTCCAAGTTGTACAGATGGTGCATGCAATCAGTTGAGGGCCTAAGTTTGGATTGCAAAGTTATGGAGGAAGGTTTTCCCAATTAAATATGGGTTTATTCTCTCAGGAATTGCACAAGGAAGTAGGGGCTTGGCATGCAGCAAAATTGGCTAAGTGTTGGCTTGAGTTGGCTTGTGAGGCAAAGAGTTAGATCATACTTGTGCATGGATTGTTCTAGTGTGAAAAAGCATTATATTTTCTTCTCAGATCTTCTGGTTAATGCAATATAGATAGTCCGGGTTTTGATCAGTGGTTTTCCCCAGAGAAATATTGTGTTATGTGTGATTGATATTCTTGCTCCTTCTAATTATTGTTTTCATTGATCATTATTGGTTTCCGTTATAAAGAGTAGAGTAGATTCTTGTCTTATGTTTAGTATATCACATGAGTTGTTGAATCTACAGAAAAATCAACAAAAATATTTTTGCTTGTAATTTGAATAGTTTCATTGAGGATAACTTTTGTGAATAAATTCATGCATTATAAGAGTAAGCATTTGAAATTTATTTGTGGAAATACTTTTATCAATTTTGTCGATATCATATTAAATTATCTAATAAAATATTTAGTGAATATGACTTAGGGTTATAATAACCAATGTGCAAAAATAATTATTATAGAAAAAACATAGATTGAATGCTCCTGAAAAGTTCATACATAGAAGCCTTTATCCCAAATTCAAAGGGTTATATGTCTCAAATTGCAGCAAACCACTACCATCCACCTTAACATGTTGAAACGAATAGGGCAACATTGTTATAGAGGCCACATGTTCAAATCCATAAGGAGGTAGAGTATGTACACCTATATAGACTTTCGTAGTCAGTTAAATCGTCCCCTAGAAGAACATCCCTTGTCACACAAGCAAGGGTGTCTTGTGAACCAGTTTAGTCTTTGGCTTGTTCGTGACCTTAAAATTAGATTATGATTATTATTATGATTAATATTATTGTTGTTGTTGTTGTTGTTGTTGTTGTTGTTATGTGATCTTTGCATATTTGAACACATGCATCGACCTTTTCATACAACCCTTATATCTCACGGGTGTGGGAAATTACAAAAAGGCAAGGAAGAGGCAACCATTCTACTTCTGCATCTTTATTAAATATTGTTGTTGTTGATGTTAACAAATTATTTGAATATTTCAAACATGGAAACCAAAGCATCCACATAGATTTGTTCTGGGTCACAAGGATCACTCTCATCTAATCACAAGAATTTTAATAGGAATTCATTGTGTTGTTCATGATGACAATCATCTTCTTTGATTGTGAATATAAAGAAGAGATGGATTTTAGACAAAGGCCACTTACTAGATTTTAATAACAATTCATTGTCTTGTTCATGATGATCATCATTTTCTTTGATTGTGAATACAAGAAGATATGGATTTTAGACAAAGATCTCTCACTAGATTTGCATGAAACCCACTTTCTCTAATTTTTTACAACTTGGGCCTACCTCTTAACACTAGTGATTTAAATCAATTTCAGTGGAGTACCCTAGAGACATTATGGACAACCACCTAATAATTTCTAGTTTCGTAGACAAATTGGATAGCTAGCCTCTAATGTGAAATATTGGGTCTATTTTCACAACTCCTACCAAAATATTATAATGATTCAATTTTAAAATATTACACCTAGCAAACTTGAAACAACTCCTTGGACCCAACAAAAAAAGAAGGATTAAAATTATTACTTGGGTTCACCACCTATAGGCAACTATTGCAAATAGAGCCTAAGAATATTGAGCCCCATAGTCAATCATTCAACTCACAATGTGAGATAAATAAAAATAATGTTAAAACATAAACATAATATTAACAACTTATAACATTTCTCTCCATCCAAGGAAATAATAATTTCACATGCTTTGCTCCATCCCATCTCATTAGACTTAATGAAGGAGAGAGGTTACAGGTTTAATTGAAGAGCATGACAATGTGTCCTATTAATGGATTATAAGTGCATGTTATTGTTCCCACTTGTTTAGGCGAAGTACTTTCAAAGGGAATAAAATTTGATCTTTTCAAATATTGTTACCAATTTTTTCATAACTATGTGGTGTATTATTATTTTTTTATAATAAACTAAAATTTATCCAAGCTAAATACTCTCATGGGGAATAAAATTTAACATTTTCAAATTTTGCTCTTAATTTTCACACAACCATGTGGTGTATGATTATTTTTTTATAATTAAACTAAAATATTTTCATACATTATTTTTGTTGAAAATGGTTGTTATTGATGTCAAAGGTTGTCCAAATGAAAGAAAAAGTTACATAGCCAAATAGCATATTTTGAGACCTTTCCAATGATATGTGACAAACCCTCTAACTCATTGTAGTTGAAAATATGTGATTTTTTTTTAAGATAGTCATTTATATATTAAATATCTTGCCTTGTCCCACAAGTCAGCTTTGTTGGAAGACAAGTCAACCCTACTTGAGGGATTAAGCACATTATATATAGGTGTTGAGGAGGAGAAAATTACGCCATCGAAAAAGGGAAAGTTTGAGTGTGTTCAAGGGTAGTGAAGGAGCAGTTTTGAGGTTCATAATTCATTAACCAAGTGAAAAGAAGAGTAGCCGAGTTGGAGGAATCTCCGTGGGATATATTTGCTAGGTTGTAAAAGTTTTTTTTTTGCATAATTTCTAGGAAATGGTTTTCTGTTTTGTTGAGGCTTGTTAAGGCTGACTTTATACCTATGGAGGCCAAGTTCTGGTACAGTTGAAGAAGGCCGAGTTCTGGTACAGCTAAAGGAGGCCGAGTTTTGTCCCTCTTGAGGAAATAATTTTGGTGTTTGAAGGCCAATTTGAGGCCTGGTTTGAAAGCCAAGTCTTAGTGTTTTGAATGCCAATTTTAATCTTGGTTTGAAGGTCGAGTCTTAGTCTTTTAACAGTCGAGTTCAAGTCTGATGTGAATTCCAAGTTTTGGTGTTTTGAAGGTTGAGTTCAAGTCTAGTTTGAAGCTCGAGTTCTGGTGTTCTGGTTGTCAATTTTGAAATAGGCAAAGTTTAGTGTGCACACAGCATATTTGTAAGGATAGAGGAGCAAATATCAAGAGGGAAGACCTTTTTTTACTAAGGCTAAATATTGACTCTTGAATAAGTCACAACAAGACGCAAGTTGGAGCTTACTGCGGATTGGTGTTGTTGGACACCTAATTCACTAAAGGTTGGCGTGGAATATAAACAAGAGACTTCTTGGAATATGAAAACCAAGGGTCATTAGAAAATATATCATGAATGTATACTTTTATTAATATTATGCAATGTCATGTTTTATCTTCTTATCTATTCATTTATTGTTTGAAATGGTATCATTTATTGTTTGACATGGTATCAGAGCCAGCAATCTCTTGCCCTGCTCATGTTTGAGCCACTAGGTTTTGTGGCCTTTGTGTGCTCTCCTCTTTGTGAGTTCATTCCTTTTAGATCATTTGTCAGAATAGTTCTATGCCTTTTTGAGCATTTTTCATAACAGAGGTGGTTACCTTTCAGGTCTGCCATTTCCTTGTCGTGAGCAGACCTCTCTCAGCTCTGTCATTCCCTTGTCATGAGCAGACCTATCCCTGTGACTGCAGAGAGGAATATTGCCAGCTCTGTCCTCTGCGAATACTGGAGTGTGAGTTATGTGCATTGAATGGTGTGTTCATCTCATTGTGAATCCTTGTATGGGAGTTCCATTGAAAGGGTCGTAATAAATTCGTCGTGGTATATACTATATTTGGTGTGTAACATTGGATTGTCTCTGCGTAAAATTACTGGTTGTTTCATTTTAATGAGCTTGTGCGAAGTACGGAGAGGCCAGAATGGTGCTAACACAGCGCTTGGAACCTATGATTGGAGTGTTGGCATCACTGGTTTATTGAACGTCGTATATAAGGTATGGTTCTGCATTGGCAATGTGTGCACAGTGCTTGAATGTGCGATATATATGTTGGTGTCGATGCTTTTCATATCTGTGATTCACTTGTTTTTGAAGGCCAATATATGTTGGGTTATATGGTATGGAGGTCATGTATGGTAAATGGTTCTTACATGTGCGTGAGTTATTTTTCAAGACCGTTGAAATCGTTGGTTGAGGTATTGTTAAGTGAATGTTGTTCTTGTGAGTGAGTTGAAATCGTTGGTTGTGGTTGAGGTATTTGAGTGAAGGAGTTGTGAGGAATTGTCTGGATGGTTAAAAGTGGCAGGAATCTAGGTAAAAAATTTCAAAAAATCTTGTAGAGGCAGTGTTTGAATCATATTTTTGATGGTGGAAATGGATTCAGCACCATCAAAAATATTTAGAAAACCTAAAATTTTGACATTTAACAACTATAATTTGGATTTACAAAAATCCTTGCTGGATTTTCTCTAAATATAATCTGAATTTCCATAACTTTCAAGGCAACTATTCCCCTCGGTAGACTACGCGTTTTAGTGAATGAAAGCTAGTTTTTATTGAATGTGCTGATATATACTGAATGTTGGAACCTACGATCACCGTGTGAAGTGCATTAAAGTTGGTGCCAATCATTATAAGCCAGTGCAAGTCAAGCGTCTCTCTTACACAATTCAGTAAAGTGTTGACTCCACAGCTTTGCAGAACGCTCTAGTGGTAGCTTTTGGAAAAACCCTACTCCACAGGTTGAAGTTGTTGTCGTTGCATTGGATACATTGAAGGATGTATTGGATGCTTGAGCCATTCGTTTCGTTGTCTTGCACGAGAATATGTTGTGTTATTTGGTCCATTCATGTGGACTGTTATTTGATACATAAATCTATGCTTCAGCGATGAGTAGCAGTGGTCCCTGGGCGGTGGTCGCTTAAGTGATGGAAATGGTGGCGACCCTTTGGCAGATTCTGTGAAATCACCGATAAAGAATTACAAATCAAAGAATTCCATATTGACAGCTTTTCTTGGCCGACATTTGCAAATAGATCCGTTAAAAACCTTGACATGGAATACTTGTGCTTTCAATGGACCTGTGACAATGAATACTTACGGCGAATGATTTAGAAGAATTCACTGCGACAACTAAAGCATGTATACGCTAGGAAATAACACGCTTTGAAATTTTAGAATGAATGCCTCTTGCAGCACCAATAAGATCTTGCTCTCCTATATAAAATTTTGTGAACTCCCGCGGATCAGATTTTATTTCCACACCACTCAAAGTAACGATAACCACACCCTTCCTACTAGTTTTTGGTCATGCATCTAGAATCGATGGTTCAACTAGTTGCACAAGAAAACCGCGGGTGCCTAGCAACCGTACTGCACACAAGTTGAATTTTCAGGCTGATTATTATGTCATTTCCTTCTCCATTGGGTTCTTGAAGAACGATTGATTGGTAAATTATTATTTGTGAACTGAAGTCACTTGTATTCTTTTTAAAAGTAAGTTGACTGGTATTGTAAATGGGTGTATTATTGCGGAAACCAACACCCTTTCATTGGTTGATTTTCAGTGGTTAAGACAATGGTCAAACTTAAAGACGGACTTGAGTTATTAAATACTTTGATACATTCCAGTGTTGATTAGTGTCGATGGGATAGTAAAAATCAAAAATACATTTGGTAAAAAAAAAAAAAATGAGTTGCTAGCAAAAAAAGATCATTCAGAACTTGTTTTTTTCAAAACATTATTTTATTTGAGGTTGAAATATGTTGAAAAATGATCATTCAGAATTTGTTTTTGTTCAAAACATTCTTTTATTTGAGGTTGAAATATGTTGAAAAATCTAGGGCAATGATATTAAGTGATGTCTCTTCAATTAGATAACTTGTGAGTGTTTTTTACTTTTTTAGATTAGGATCTTCTTTTACCTAGGTTATTAGTGTTCTTCTTCATCAAACATCAACCAATGCATAAATCATAAAGAGACAAGAGACACAGAATATAGGCTTTCATCTAGGGCCAATACCTCTCACTCTTTGAGAGGAAAACCCAAACAAAAACTTCTTATATAGATTCCAATTGGTTAATACAAGGACCATAACCTTTGACCTATTTTCCACTCCAAGACCAAGACATAAGTTCTCTTGATAGTCAACCTTTTGCTCCTTTCCTCTTCCACTTCAACCTTCTTCAGTTTCTTCATCAAGTCATCCTTGTTTCTACTTCCTTTCACTGTGTTTGCATACCAAGATCCATGTCACTGTATTAGCATCGAATACTTGTCACTGTGTTGTACCGAGACCTCAATACTATAATAGCACCAAGATCTCAATATTGTCATAGCACCGTGATCTTATCACATCACTGTAGTTGCACGGTGACATTTTCTTTGTGATGGCACCAAACTCTTCTAACCGTGGTAACACCAAACTATGGATATTGTGGTAGCACTAAATCTGGAATAACACCGAACTGTGGAACCTTCTTACTGTGATGGCATCAAACCCTCCTCAGTGGTAGCACTGGATATTGTGGTAGCATTGAACTGTTGTTTATGTTCTCTAGTGTAATCCACATTAGTATCACAAAGAAGTATGTCAAGAATACCCTGGTAGCACTGGATATTGTGGTAGCATTGAACTGTTGTTTATGTTCTCTAGTGTAATCCACATTAGTATCACAAAGAAGTATGTCAAGAATACCCTGGTAGCACTGGATATTGTGGTAGCATTGAACTGTTGTTTATGTTCTCTAGTGTAATCCACATTAGTATCACAAAGAAGTATGTCAAGAATACCCTGTGATCCATCTGAACTTGTTTCTGCAGTTACCCAATATTCTTTCCGTAATTAGTCCCTGAAACCTCTTCTTTTCAAATTTTGTCTGAACTTGTCTTCTCTGAAATCTTTACCGAAAGCTGTGTTCTGAAATGAAATTCGGACAAGCCTATTTATAGTGATTTGCCACTGTAATAAGCTGACATGACAATTTGGAGGAGATACTTAATTCATTTGAAGTTGACTTGAAGAAGGATGACTTATGTTTGTCTTGGAGGGCTATTTATCAATCCTATTGACTCATACATAAGTGTAATATGCCCAAGAAGGGTCCTCTATACATGACATAGACTCAAATTGATTTTATGACCAATATTAAGGACTCACAATGGGAGTCATACTAAAATAAAATTCCTTTCTCATGAAACCCATGAGACAAGCTGATAATAATTTAATTTTTCTTATTTTCATCAATTACATAAAACACAATTACACATGTCATTATGAAGACCAAACCTAGTTACTTTTCAACATTCCCTCTTAACTAGGGAGGTATTCAAAATGGTACTTGGTCATTCTCAATCTGAAGAATTTCTCATATGAATAATCAGATTGGTAACCCATCTGTATAGCATAATATCAACCAGCATTATCACATAGCAAGGCCTTGACTAACAACACTATTTCTCCATGAGATCTGAGCATAATGTTGGTGAGACCAATGATGTATAGACACACTCATCATTGTCTCTCTTGGAACATACCCCACCCAGGTTCTCAGGGTGTGTTCCACTGGGACTATTCTTATCTTGGATTCCCAATCCTTAAAGAGTATCGATCCTCAATGACTACTCTTATCTTGGATGCCCTAATACATCTTCAAAGAGCATTAGATTCTAGATTCTTACCCAATCCTCCATTTTGTCTTCCCCAGTGAAGACAAGAATGATGTTTTTATCTCTCCCTCTTAATTAGGGAGGACATACCTATTCCAATAAAGGAATGTACTCATTCCTACGGAAGGAATGTACCTAAGCTCCCTCTTGGCTTAGGAACTTCCAAGTTTCTTCCAAGTAAGAAACTTTTTTCCAAGCTCCCTCTTAATTAAGGACCTACAGTAGTTCCTTAGGTGGAGATGATGGGACAACCAGTTGCTTGAAGAACTCCTTCTTACGTTGTCATTAACTTCTTTTAGTTATCTAGGAGTCTTCATTCTTGGGACTTCTGCATTTGTCACCGACCATCCATCACTTTCATCCATGAGTCAGCCATGTCATCATTGGAAAGTGATCTATAATTTAGTCCATATCTGGCCTTCCTTCATGCTATGTTTCCTTCTTCATGCCATGTTTACTTAAGGATATTTCATCCTACTACATGTGCATTGGTGGTGGAAGACATCCATAGATCTTCCCTAGGCAGTCCTACATAAACCCATCCAGATATTTCAAAAATAAATGAACATTAGATTACCTTTGTGATGGTCTTTCATCATGCAATCTTCTAATTTGTATCAACATCTTGCATACATATCAACATATCTCGGTCTTTCAGATGTTGATTTCCTTTACCATGGTTGCATATTCCACAATTTCTTCCTTCCTTTCGTCACACATCTCATTCCCAGCTTCCATTCAAAGTTCCTTAATTGTTGTCAACCACCGCATACTTCATATGAGGACATATTATGTTGATTTCATCTAGTGAATGTGTGACCCATGCATTCTTGCATCCCTTTGAGGGAGGATATTCTTTCTTTTGATCATGCTCTTAAGATAGAGCACTGGTTCATGATATCTGTAACCATATGACATGAATTCCACAATATCAAATGTAAGAATACATACCTCATTTTTCCATTGGGTCATCCAGGCTTCCTACAACAGTTTCCTTAATTGAAAGAGCTTCTATCCCTTGATTTTCTTCATTTTTATGTCATCATACTACCATCCCATGAAGACACTTGCTTTCCATCATGATCGGTGAACATTTCAATGAAGATTCCATCAGAGAATTTTGAGGATCTAAAATATCTCCATCAGTAGATGTTTCCTTTTGACAGATATATGATGAACCTTGAACTAGATGACCTTGCCACTTATGTTTCCAATGAAATTTCCAAGAGCTATATCCTTGACTTCCATAGATTCTAACCAGCTTTCATGCTTTTCTACGATGTTGTCCCAAGCTCTTGCTTCCAATGCTTCTATGATGCCTTGATGCATCCTATTTAGTGAATCATGATAACCATATCTTACAAAAAAAGGCTTAGGATCTGGAAAATAACTTAGGTGAGGAAGACTGTCTCAGTCGTAGTAGAGATCTCTTCTTTCCTCTATTATGGATTCTTATTTTCAGCGTCCTCCACTTCCTCCGTGATGTGGGCTTCTTCTCTTCCTATTTTGTTGTACTTCTTTACCTTAGGACAATCTCTTTTGTAGTGCCCATATTCCTGCTCCCACATCAAATTAGGCCTTTAGTCTAGATTCTTCAATCTTGCATAATGACCATAGATCTTGGAATGGAGTAGCTTCTTTCTTCCCATAAATACTTGAAGTAAAGTTACCCCACTCCTCTGGTAGTGAATTTAATACCATTGTAGTCATTACACTATGACTTCTCCCAGATCTTGTAGTTGATCTCGGATCTCAAATATCCTCATAAAGTATGAGGTTATTCAATCTTCCATATACATCTTCAACTTGTAGAGTTCTTGCCTTAATGAGATGACTTCTCCAGTAGTGCTTACAGAATACAACTCTACCAGTTTATTATATATTTCTTTTGAAGTTTCGAGTTTAGATACATATGGGATGAGGGGATCTTGGATGGATTCAATGAGAATCCTTTGAGCCCTAATTTCCATTTTCATATAGTTTGTAAGTTCTTGAGCATCTTCTTCTCCTGGTTTGGTGATAGATCCTTTGACATTATCCATGACCTTATTTTCAATGAGATTTAGAGATGTCCTTTTCTTCCATGCAAGATATTTTGAAGCCCCAACCAATTTGTTGCTTTCCTTGCAAAAGGACATTTTGACGTATTCAGATAAGGTCATACACTTACTTGATAGGATGCTCTTTTCTCCTTGCTACTTCCTTGATGTTGATGATGATATAGAGGATAGAAAACTTCCCTTTGATGAAGATAGTTTTCTTTAATAATGATCATTGATCCCATAGAGAGGGAGATCCCTTGGATCTTTTGATGATGTCTTCAACTTGAGTAGACGTAGGGTTTTGGCCTTCTTTTCTTGATGATAATCTTAATAATTCTTTGTAGACTTATTGACTTCAAGATGATCTTTATTTTAATGCCTTCCTTGAGATTTGACCCTTGTGTGTCTTTGGATAAGATGTCCTTCCTTGACTTAGTCACCTTAGCTCTGATACCATGTTGAGAAATCTAGGGAAACGATATTAAGTGATTTCTCTTCAATTAGTAACTACTTGTGAGTGTTTTTTTCTTCTTTAGTTTAGAATCTTCTTTTACTTAGGTTATTAGTGTTCTTTTTCATCAAACAACAACCAATGCATAAACCATAAAGAGACAAGAGATAGAATATAGGCTATCATCCAAGGCCAAAACCTCTCACTCTTTGAGAGGAAAGCCCAAACAAATTCTTCTTATAGATATTCCAATTGAAAAATACCAATACCATGACCCTTGACCTATTTTCCACTCCAAGACCAAGACACAAGTTTTCTTGACAGACAATCTTTTGCTCCTTTCCTCTTCTCAACTCCTCTTCCATTTCGACCTTCTTCAATTTCTTCATCAAGTCATCCTTGTTTCTACTTCCTTTCACTCTGTTTGCATACCAAGATCCATGTCACTGTATTAGCATTGAATACTTGTCACTATGTTGTATCAAGACCTCATTACTGTAATAGCACCAAGATCTCGATATTGTCATAGCATCGAGATCTTATCACATCATTGTAGCTACACCGTGACATTTTCTATGTGATGGCACCGAACTCTTCTAACTGTGGTAGCACTGAACTGTGGATATTGTGGTAGCACCGAATCTAGAATAACATCGAACTGTGGAACCTTCTTATTGTGATGGCACCAAACCCTCCTCACTGTGGTAGCACGAAACCTTGGATATTTTGGTAGCACCGAACTTTTGTTTATGTTCTCCAATGTAATCTACATTAATATCACAGAGAAGTATGCTAAGAATATCCCTGTGATCCATCCGAATTTTTTTTTGTAGTTACCCAAAATTCTTTCTGCAATTAACCCCTGAAACCTCTTCTTCTGAAATTTTGTTTGAACTTGTCTTCTCTGAAATATTTACTGAAATCTGTGTTCTGAAATGAAATTTGGATAGTTCTATCTATAGTGGTTTGCCACTATAATAATACGACCAGTGTAAGTTGAACCGACATGACATTTTGGAGGAGATAATTTATTCACTTGAAGTCGACTTGAACAGGGATGACTTGTGCTTGTCTTGGAGGGCTACTTGATAATCATGTTGACTCATACATAAGTGTAATATGCCCAAGAAGGGTCCTTCATACATGACATAGACTCAAATTGATTTTATGACCAATCCTAAGGATTCATAATGGGAGTCATACTAAAATAAAATTCCTTGCTAATGAAACCCATGAGACAAGCATACTAATAATTTTATTTTTCTTATTTTCATCAATTACATAAAATCACAATTACACATGCCATTATGAAGACCAAACCTAGTTACTTTTCAACAAAATACACACCCATAACAACCAACAAGTGATCAAGTTAGTAAAGTTGAGGTTGATCCCCATCAAGTGCCAATTTCAGGAGCAGACTTGCATAAAGATGCATAAATTTAGGTTTCACTTCCTAAGTCCATCATCAAACCTTGGGAAGAAATTGTTCGTAACAATAATAAAACCGATCTTGGATATGACAAGGAGGTTTCTCTTCACACTCCAGACTATTCCAAGCCCATCCAATTTCATAGTTTTGGGTTTCTACATGACGATTCATCTTCACCTTCTCCTCTTCCTCCTCCATAACAGATTGTCAGATGCCAGCATTGTCACAAGATTGGCCATGTGAAAGACCATTGTTTTGATCTTAATTTGTGTGAACATTGTGGTCAACACACTCGTAATTCAAATAAATACTTCAAAAACAAGCCTCCTACAAAAACAAAGATTCACCTTGGAAGGATCACTTCTTGGCAATGAGCTTCAACAACCACGAAGATATTTCACTCATACCACAGGATTTTTTCTCGAGCATTAAAAATTCTTGTAGTTGAGATTTTTTCACCTTCTCACCTTATATCTGACAAGGGGGAATTGGTGGTCATCTAAAATCTTCAAGATAAATCAAGTAAGCCTCAGCCACAACCTAATCCTGTTGTTTGAGCCTAGAGCTAGATTCACCCATACCCAGATTTAGAGTTGTACCCAAAGACAGAGAATCCCATGAGCATGCCTTTGGTTGGTGGCATTCCTTAAACCACTATAAGATGAGACTTCCCTTTTCAAGTTGAGGTTATCCCTTTTTCCCGCAAATTGAGGCCTCCCTTTTCTATGTTGAGGGTCTCCCTTTTCAGAACATTAGGGACACTTCCTCTAGTAGAAGACTAAGAGTTTCTTGCCATATTTGGAATTTTCTCAGGAACTACACTAAGTGTTCCAAGTTGAAACCCAAAGGTATTTCATTTTCAAAACAACAGGGAGCACTTCCTCTAGCAGAAGACTTCTTTAACCAAATTTGGTAGAGTTCCAGGAACTACACTAATCATCCTTGTGTTGGTGGTCATCCTTAAACCGCCATCGGTCGAGACCTTGAGTTCTCCCACCTTATACCTTCATTTTGGAGAGCATATTCAGCCTATTGTTGTCATGCATTGTTGTGTTTTTGTATTATGGCTCTCTTCTTGAACTTGTATATATCCCTTCAGATTAAGGAGGGAATGTTGGACATCTAATCCACTAAGGGTTGGTGTGGAATATGAATAGCCACTGGAGTCCAAGAGACCACTTGGAATATGGAAACTAAGGGTCATAAAATGTATAAAGGTATACCTTTGTGTATATTATGCAATGTCATGTTTTATCTTTCATATCTTTCTTGTCTATTCATCTATTTTTTTAACAGGTGTCCTCGTCTTCTTGATAGGTTAGAGCTTGCAATTTATGTAAGTTAGTTCTTACTAAGGATTGGTATCATCATCTTCTTCACAGGTTGGAGCCTACAATTTTTGTAAGCTAGTGCTTACAGAATTGGTGTCCTCACAAGTGGTTGTACTAAATTGAATATAGTTTTCAAGTTTTGTTTTGCACTTTAATTTTTGTGTTTATACATTTTAGATAACCATTTTATATAATTGATTATGTGATGTGAATTAAGTTTCAAGATTAAATAAATGAAATTTTTTTAAAAGTATCATAATTCTGATTTATCCCTCATATTTCCATAATTTTTCTATAATTAATTTTTTTTTTCATATAAAATTATCAAAATTTATAAATTGAAATTGAAATTATTTTGAATAAATCTTTGCAATTGATTAATTAATATATATATATAATTAATATATATAATATATTATATATATATATATATATATTATTTGGTCCAATTTTAAAAATATAATTTACAAAATAATAAATAATAAGTATAAAAATCAGTGATACTTTAAAAAAACATCCGTGTTATATTAATATATCTAATTAAGTTAATTAACAATTATATAGTGACCAACGTATGAGTTATCATGATTATTTAAATAATGACTTGTAATTAAATGGACATCAAATATGAATAGAGGAATAATGACAAGGTATGTGTTACAGTGATTTATAACTAGCATTGCACCAAGAGGTGCAAAGTAACGCCAATAGGACACGCGAACCCTGAGTTCATCCTCGTTTGAGCCAAAAGAGAGCTTATTAGGAAGCAGCAAGTGGCAGAGGAGGAGTGGTATCAAAGGTATGGATATCGAAACTTTTAAAATGAGACCAGACAGAATATGTGCAATAATCACTAAGGGAAAATAATGGCTTTTAGGTTATAAAGCAGATGTGTCTTCCGCTAAAGTGTTTGCAGTTTATTGATTGGAGAATTATGCAATAACAAAAATCTGATACATATAACATTGGCCCTTTATAATAATAAAGGTATTATATAACCAAAGGCCGAAAATTATAAAGTCGATGTAGTTTATTGAAGTACAAGATTTTCCAGAATCGTCCCCTTGGAATATCCCTATAATGAGAATAAAACAGAGTAGCAAGCGTTTTATTATAATTCACACAAATCTTAGTAAACCATAGAGAAAACTGTAAGAACAGGATGAAACCGTAAGACAGTATTTATACATACTACATAAAAGTGAGAAAACCATAGTGTGACAAGTGGCAAGCGTAGATAGGTAACGGAGGTTTTAACATGACAGTTTTCACAAATATGTGATATTGCAAAGTTGCGACACAATGGAGGTGAAATCACACGAAAACATTATAAAAAAATGAATCGCAAATTCATATGATATCAGTGATCAACAATTATTAGAGGTGACACTATATGAAAGTTGTGATATGGGTGGATGTGAGACCATGATGAAATTGTTTTGATAACGATAGGGGGCATGCCACCAAATTGGCGATCGGCGATTTGAAGTTGTGACACAAAACAAAAGCGTCGATATGAGAATGAACGCGATCTTTGAATAAATCAAAATTTAAATTAAATCGGGTTAGTATATCGTATCTTTGAGCAAATTGGAGGTTTTTGTGATATCGGACATGGGGGATCAAAGCAAAACAAAGATCGAAGGTGATACTTTATCGGCAATAAGAGGTTTTGTGATATCACATATCAGAGCTTTGGAGTGGTATGCCTTTGAAGAGTTCTAATTCATCCAAACGTGATATATCCATAAAGTGCGGTTGATTATTAAATCAAGTTCGAGGGTGAAAAACTTGAGATATTGCGGACATGATATTACATTGAAGTCGTTATAATAAAGGTAATTGGGGGCGTAAGACATATCATAATCGAAGATCAGTGGATCTAAGCGAAGTCTTCATTCCAAAAGATGTGATGAAGGGTGGATGAGATTTTATATTAAATATGTTCTAATAAAATTAATTGGGTCCAAAGATAGACGATATCACAAGTTTTGGTAGGACAACCATCTGATTTCTTCCATAAAAAAATCTGGTAAAGTTGACGTGTATCGAAGGCCATGTGGATGCACGTTCTGTCAATTAATGGCGAAATGTTGTGAATTTATGGTTTTTGATATTCTAAATGCTTTCATTAATACTAACTAGTCCCAAATATTTCACCCATAAAAGTTTTGGATTCATGCATAATTGGTCATTTTCTCTAAGTGTAGGTGGTGGTCATTCTTGTGTTTTTTTCCTCGCAGGCTAATCCCGATAAACATAATTCATGAGAAATGTCTCGACCTGCTAAACCCAGAAGGAAAATTCTCATTCAACAACAACGAGTTGCTCCTCCTCCTAAGGTCACAGAAATGCCTGCATTATTTTTCGACACAACATGCACCCATGATGTTGGGGCCAATAGTTGGGAGGTCATGTATAAGCATTTTGAAGATGAAGGGCCAAAATTCATAGGAAAAACAATCACAATAGAGAGTGGGGTTCCCGTTTCAGAGAGTACATACATTGATGTGGCCAATTCATTTCTCGATAGAATTGTCACTCGGACAAGCATCTTGCGTTATATGCATATGATCATATGGGTCATTGATCATATGAGCATCACAAATAGGAACTTCATGACCAAGAGACAGATGGTCATCGACTCTTTCACTGGAAAATATTTGTCTACAATGTACCACCTCCCTCCAACTCAGAAAAAATATGATAAAGACTTCATTGAGAAGTTTATGCAGGCTACAATGTACCACCTCCCACCAGCTTAGACAAAATATGATAAAGACTTCATTG
Organism: Pinus taeda; assembly: GCA_000404065.3. Classification (NCBI taxonomy): domain Eukaryota; kingdom Viridiplantae; phylum Streptophyta; class Pinopsida; order Pinales; family Pinaceae; genus Pinus; species Pinus taeda. The sequence goes on from APFE030713092.1 coordinate 232,662, forward strand.
AGAAGTTCATGCAGGAAAATGAAAACCAATTTGAGGTCATTCGAGGATGGAGAAGAGACGCAAACAATCATAAGCGGGAGGAAAAGGGTGTGTATGCCATAGCCTATATTGTTTCACCCTATTATTATGTTATTGCAATGATGTGTAGATTGTTTGGCTATGCCAATACCCATAAGTTTTAAGACCAATGGGTACCCCTGATTGAAGTTACCTCTGATAGTTATGTAATGGACTAGGGAACTATTTTGTCCAATAACTTAAGTACCCAAATCCTAGAATATAGGAAAAAGTGTACTTTTCTAAAAATATTGTTCCCCCATTCTACATGAGTGCCTACATTATGGATTCTATTTGTTTCACTTTAGATTTCCTATTCATGGGATGGAAATGGACTATTCGAGACCCTTTGCCTATTCACATTTACCATAATATACTATGGGAGTCAAAATACCAACCTCACTTTTACAAGATTAGCCATGGTGTTGTACTTCATATTTACCAGTTTGTTTTCAATGAGAAGTGCCCTAGAATCTCTGCTGAAGGCAACAATGACCTCTTATCAGTTGGAAGATGGTTTGGGGAGGAATCATTTCCCTATGTTTGAGTTTTTGGCAGCCTTGCACAGCCTCATGTGTTTCCCTTGTATGTCCCCGATAAGCTCCTAGCCTGGGAAATAGCCTACTAGACTGTGGGGAATGACCTATCTAAGGTCATGAGAGAAAGAAAGAAGACAATGTGGCATGTTTTTTCATTTCGTTGTGGAGTTTATTCCTTATATAATTTCAAACATGCTACTAAGGAGATGGAGGAAATCCAACTGATGAAATTTCCAACCATTCCAAATGGGGGGTATGATCCGGTTGATACTGCCATAAATATTACAACACAAACAAAGATCAGGCAGTTTACAAACGAGATTGATAAATTTGATGATTTCTTTGAATCGGCCTCAAATTATGCATAGGTTGAAAAAGAAGCAGCAACATGGCTTAGTCCCGAGAAATTATTGCAATTTCATCAATACAGGGTTAAAAGGATTTCCCATTTTGCCCAGTGAATTTTTGAATCTAAATCAACAGAACACGGAACAAGACAAAGGAACGAGGACATCTCAGAGTCAAGATGTAGTTCATGTAACTGAAACATCGACAACTACCGAATCAAAGGCAGAGAAGGTAATGACAGAAGAAATTTTGGATGTGATTTGGGATCAGTGACTTAAAAAGACTGACCCTAAAAAACAACAAACTTTGTCGTAGACACATATTGCTCAGACTCATGTAATCAGTGAGAAGACTTAGTTCATTGTTGATGCTTCTAAAGAAACTATTGACACTGATGATCTGGAAATCATCCCAGTTTTTCTGACCTCTGAGGTCATTCTCAATATTGAGTAGATCAATCCTCTGGACTTATTTTAAAGTCCCAAACTCAGAGTAGTAGTCACCAGGCAGAGAAAGAGGAGAAGGATTGAACAAACGCAGGCTTCGGTCCCAGGAAATACCTCCTTTCAAGTATTGTGGAAAGATGCCCAAGTCACCCCTGCCGAAGATCTTGGGAGACTATCACAATATGGAGGAGCCTATGCTAGTGCAACAATTGACAAGGCCACAGAAGTGCAACAACTCCTAAGGGAGAAAGATGATAGAATAAGGCACCTTGAACAAAATTTAGAAAATGAAAAGCAAGGAATCATCTAGCAATGGCAAGCTTAATTTGCACAATTGCAAACCAGTTTCGATGGGTTGAAGATTCAATATGAATTCAACATGAAGAGTTGGGATGCCCATACACAGGAGCTAGAGCATAGGATTGAGCAACTGAAGGCTAATCATAAGATGGCGGAATTCATGAAAGAAGCAGGGAGCTGAATAACCTGCTTTCTCATCAGCAAGTTCTATTTTTCCAAAATTTGGCCATTATCGAAGAGATGTGTCAATCAGTTGATGCATTTGTGAATCAATTGTCCGATCTGAGGACATATAGCAAGGAAGTTGAAGAAAAAATCTCTGATTTCATTGACTGGAAGAACAGGTCTGAGAGTCAATTAGAAAATTTGCCAAAAATAGAAGAATATCAAAAAGAGATTGTCTTTCAAGAATGGGAGATAAGGCTTAAAAATGTGGAGATGGAAATCTATAGTACAAGGGACATATCGAGCAACATGATTGAATCAATCAACGATAGCCTGTTGCACACAAATTTAATCTCGGACTGCCTAGAATATACGTTGCCCTATGCTAAATTATTGACAAAATCTTGGCAAGAATCATCAAAGAAGAAAGCTGAGTGGATAAAATCTCTATCAAAGATTGACTTGGAATGCCATTGGCATTTCCTAGTCAGACCACATGGGAAATGGTTGATGCTGAGGTGTCTTACAAATACAACCAGTGAGGTGTTGCCAGCACTCAGCAATACTTTATTCACTGCCCATATGCACATTAGCCCTGAACATCCACCTGAATTGAAGCCAATGACAGATATATGTGAACTTCAACAGTAATTGGTAGAGAAATCCTCGTCCAAGTCTTGATCAAGTTGTTGTAACAAGATTGTACTATTAGTTTGTATTATTTTAAGTGTGGTTTGTTCGAACTAGCCCAACATTTTATGGACTTTTCTATGTTTAATTTTAAACTTTAAATCCCCTTCATTGTTATGAAGAAAGGGGGTTCTAAAATTTTGCGAGAAGTATTTTGGTTTTCACTATTGTAGCTATAAACAAGTCTTAATAAAAAGAAGAACCACACCAATTCTACTTATGAGCACAGTGAATGTGTATCGGGTACTATTATCTTTACATTGATGCTATGTTTTTGAGCTTAAGTAATGTTTTAATTCAAGTTTGTCATATATGTTATTGCATGTGATTAGATCAGTATCACCATTGATGTGTTTTAATATAAATCTTTTAAGCACATAGATGAACAACGATATCATATATGTGCAGTTGATGATTCGGTGTTTTTTCTATATGTTAGCACTTGAGACCCCTCAATCTCTGACTTGTGATATAGCACTTCCTCTGATATCCATATCCTACGGATATCCTTGAAGGTGTGTGCTCTGATATGCGATAATCTTCGACCTATGATTTGCTCCATAGCTAATATGCAGACTTAATATAGTGTATTGACATTAATTAATAAGAATTTCGTGTCCAGCTTGATATCAGAACTTTTGAATGAAACCTTTGATATCAAATCGTTGATCGTCGATTCACTTGCAGACCAGATATAATTATAAGATTGGATTTAATCTAAGATCGCATCCGTTTATCGGAACTTTCGTTATGTGCCACCATTTAAAATGGTTGATAATATGGATGTGATATTGATATTAAAACGAGTTTAATTGTAATTTCGCGCCCACCATATCGGAGCTTTACTATATCGCAAGTTTGCAAAGTGTGCCATGTTGTGATTATCTTTGATGTCAAAACCTCCGATATTATGGACCCGATACAATTATTAAAATGAGTTAATTATGTTATCGCATCCATTTCACATCGGAGGTACCCATATCACAAATGTTTTGTGTTGTCTCATTTTGAATGTTGCGATGAGCAAACCTCTGATTCCACTATTGGTTCTAGATTTGAGAAATGCATTATGTTGATTATGCTTGCATATGTGGTACATCCTTGTGGGGATGAGTTATATATAATATAATATATATATATATATATATATATAATATATATATATATATAATATATATATATATATGCATGTGTGTAAAAGTTGAAGGCAAATATGTGTGTAATGACTACTAATGGTAAACATAGAATGTTTGATGCTTAAGAGGCATAACAAACCACATGATAACAAAGATTAGGCCACCATATTGTGTTGAGATTGGATATACGTACATGTTTAACAACGTGAGAAGCAGCACATAAATAACTTATTAAGGAAGAGACATAACTCATTACATGTCATGGTCGAGCCATAAGAGGTTGGCTAAAAATTGAAATATAGTGGGTTCTGAGACCCTTTTATTAATATGAAGATTACATGGAAGACCCATTGCATAGTAGGGTCTCTATCCGCTTGCATGCCTTTTGTTTTCCAAGTTACAAGTTGTTGTGTAGTATGGAAAGCATTGAATCAATGTCAAGGGGAGGTTTTCCTTGGGATCAGTCGAGCCGTCAGCTTTGCCTAAATTACCTTCAATCTGGCGTTCTCAGCAGGCTGGATACCTATTATTGTCATCTCAAGATGGTTTTTGAGGCACTCGAAGGTTTCTTCAAGAACCATGGGGTTGCTTCTAGGCTTGGCACAGGGTCTAGTACCGTCGGCGTATGGCAGGCGAGGTAGGAACCTCTCAGGAGTCCACACCAAGCTTGTTGTAGGTAAGTGACGCAGGAGCACCTATGCCACCTTGGGTGGCATTCCCCCTAGTGGGAAGGGAAGACTTGCGGGCCACGACCCCATTGGAGAACATATCACCCAAGCTCATGAGGGATAACATCGTATATTGTCCTAAGTAACCAAGCATTAGGGGAATTTTGAGGTCTTAAATGGGCCTCCTAAGGAAATTATACAATAATGGTGGAAATAATAAAATAATATTAGATTAAATCATCAAATTTTAGAGGGAAAAAAAAAAAAAAAAAAAAAAAAAAAAAAAAAAAAAAAAAAAAAAAAAAAAAAAAAAAAAAAAAAAAAAAAAAAAAACAAAACAAAACAAAACAAAACAAAAAACAAAAAAAAAACTATTTTTTCAACTCGTATTTTCAACTTATCTCCCTATGGGTTTACTCAAATTTTGAGTGTGAACACTTGTTGGATGCAAAATTTGATTCCTCATACAAGGAGTATCCATGTTGAATCATTTTGATGGACTCTCGTACAAAAAAAATGAATCATGTTTTTTCGTGTATTTCTCATTTTTCATGCAGCAGGGTCTATCGAAAGTATGCAACATGGGTACTCCTTAGATGAGGAATTAAATTTTGCATCCAAGGAGTACTCCCACTCAAAATTTGAGTAAAACCTTAGGGAGATAAGTTGAAAATACAACTTGAAAAAGTAGTTTTATTATTTTATTAGGTTTTAATCTTTTTACTTTTTACCCCAAAAATGGTGAATCATCCCCCATGGTTGACATCATCATCTTGAATCCTATTGGTTCTTAGAAAGTTTATTTTGATTGTACATTTTTCCTAGGAGGCCCATTTTAGACCTCAAAAGTTCTCTAATGGGTATCATCATGAAATCGTGAAACACGTCTGGGAGTCTACCAGATTCCTAAGATAGAGACGTAGTCGGCAAGGCTAGCTCGAAGAAGCCTTTGCAACAGTAGAGATTATAACCTGGGAGGTTCTAGAGCTCTTCGTTTAAGAGACTAAGTGATGCAAAGTCGAGGTCCCTTGGCCAAGTCATGACAAGAATGAGAGAGAAGGCCTTGTTACGATGCATAGGAGTGAGGCTATGAACTTAAAGGAAATTTTGGGATAACCTTATCCTTTGGATGGTCAAAGCACTAGTCAAGGGACACTTCTGATTGGTGGAACTAGATTCCCCCTCACATGATTGGTCGAAATGACGTGGCAGAAAATCCATAGAGCCTAAAGCTCAAAAGATAATTTAATTTAGAGTTGGGGACTCAATGGTAAAGGGTGTCAGGGTTTTGTCGAGAGACAACGATGAAATCTTCTTTCGTCACTGGGATCCATCAAGCAGGGAAGCTGCTAGAGGTGGCCAACCCAAAAGCCTACATGACATTAAGTTGTTTTGATAGTCCTACCAGGTTGTTGTTGCGAAAACATGACATTCTCATTTTATTTTATCATAATAGGCATGGGGACCATTTTTTTCATTTCACATAGGATTTAAGTGTGTTTATTTCATTTCTAGACTAACTTGCTTTTTATTTACATTTGTACTATTTCTATAGTTTTCAAAGTTTGACCATAAACTTTGTAATTAAGTTTTAATAAACATTTTAGATTGATGAATAAAACATAGCCCGTGAAACCAAGATCTTCATTAGTGACTATATTTTCCAAATAGTCGTTTCGAGTTTATAAAGCAGATGTGTCTTTCGATAAAGCAGTTGTAGTCTATTGGTTGAAGGAACGTTTTGATCATAGAGTTATATCATAGTTATGACATTGGAGGAATTATTTTAGAGATCTATGATACTTAAACGTTGATACATATAACATTGGTCCTTTATAATAATAATCAAATATCTAAACTCTGAAATAGAAGTGATATCCCTTTTAAAAGTTTTCGGCGTATTATAATAAGCATTATCAGAGGACCCCACATGCCATATCATACTGCGCTTTAGTAGATCGAATATTCCCTATCAGCGTTTTGTTATGCGGCACGATTCAAAACCTCCAATCTCCGATATGTGATAAAGGGTTGTACTATGATATTGTGATATGTTAATTTCGCAGGTTCTCTGATATCAGAGGTCGGAGGTAATCGCATATCAGAACAAATGCCTTTAAGGATCAAAAGAGATTTTCTAGTAAGAGAGAACAATTTTGTTTTTTTTCTTTTTCCTGTCATTTTGAAATTATTTTATTTGAATTAGAGTTGTAAAACCATGCTCACATCAATCATCGAAATACGAACTTGTAAAGTTTGTCCATTTTTTTTTCTAAACACAAGTGCACATTATATTTGTTTTAGAAAGGGGAAATTTTTGGAATTTTAACTAAGTTTTGCAGCAACTATTTTAAAATTGAATCAAAAGTGTGCTTACTGAAATGAAATCGGAAGGGGCTAGTTCAATATAAAAGGGTTAAAGTCGCACAGAAATACAAATCTTGGACTCGGGGGCTATTTGTTTCATTTATTCTAATTAATGAATAATAAAAAATAATATTTAAATAAAAGATTAAGTCAAATTGAAAAATAAAATAGGACGACGGGATAAGAAAAAGTGAAATAACAAATGATCCAAGAGGCGGTTGCAAATACATAGGGGTCCCCATTATTAATATGATAACAATAAAGTCAAACTGGGGGTGTTGTATTTTTTACCACAACAGTTTGGAAAGTTTGTTCAGAGTAGGTTTTGAGTCCTTTTCTTGTTTGGAAATCGCTTCCAACTTCTGTGGTAAGTCACTCCTTTGACAGCTAAAAAGAGATTTGGCAGTAAGTGGGAGAAAATATTTTATTTTCTATTTCCCTACCAAGTGTTTTTAAAGTATTTGATTTGAAGCAGAGTTGTAAAAGTATGCTCATATCAATCAGCGAAATGCGAACTTGTAAAGTCTGTCCATTTTAATTTTTTTTCTAAATGCGAATGCACAATATATATTTTTTTTAGAAAGAGGAAATTTTTTGAATTTTAACTGAGTTTCACAGTGAATATTTGTAAAAGAAAGCAACTATTGTGAAATTGAATGAAAAGTATGCTTACTGAAAGGGAATCAAAAGAGGCTAGATGCAATGATCAGACTACAAGTGGTTGTAAAGACTTTGATGCTAGTATGGATTTCTCTTGCTACCTACGTTTGATGTAAGCATTTCCTTGCATACAAGAGTAGCAACTGAAGGAAAATGGTGGAGAGATGTGAATATTAGCCAAGTTTCGAACTTTGGAGATAGCAGTGAATGTTGTCAATGTCCATTGTCGCCTTTGGTAATGTCATTCCTTGCGATTTATTTATTTTCAAACCCCATGCCATTCGAAGGGGAATTTTCCTACAAGACCCTCGCGTTATTGGGGGAAGTGGAACATAAGATAGGTTGAAGGCATCCTATCGGGGGCCTTTGTATTACAAGAAGTCAACAACAACAAAGGATGGTAATTGAGGGGTTTTTTATCCAGGTGCATAGAAAATGAAAACTATTTTTCCAAGTGCTTTGTTTACAAGACCTACTTCAACCCACAAGTTACATGAGGAAAACCTGTTGTTCATTGCAAATAAAAACTTTTGTATCCAACTATTCATCTTCTTCATATGCACCAGTAGGACGGTGGTTCCTTTTCTCTACGTAACATCGTGCAATTGGCATGTTCAGTTTTTGAGTATTTGTTTGTTATTCAATTCGACAGCTAGGTTGGTTGGATATAGGTGGATTTCATTGTCAAATTCGTGTTGCTCATCGTTTGACAAAAATGAATTTGTCCTTGACATGAGAAGTTTCGTCCCCTATTTACGAAAGATGGTAGATAGTGTGATGATCATGTCAAAGTTGCACCAAAGGGCTTTGTCGAGTGATGTGCTGACATACATGGGGATGTCCTTCATGGGAGGTATTTTCCCAATATCACCAAAAAGTATGATAGACAGATTGCCGAAAGGAACATTATGATACGAAGGAAATACCTCCCTTAAGCGATCGTTTATGTGTGAAAGAAGTTTAGGGCCAATAAATCTTATTTCTTCGACTAAAATGTATTTGACGTAACAAGGTTTTTCTTGGAGATGCAGAAGTGATTGGCCCTCAAGAGGATGCATTGACACTAAACGAATGCGAAGGGGAGAATGGATTGTAAGCATCTTTATGTTAAACGTTGCAACACATGCTGGAGCTAGTAGGAGAAATGGGCTTGAATTGGGAAGAGATTCGACATCTTTTAGGCAATCAATTAAATGAGACTTCCCCATGCTAGCAGTACCTTGGATTAGCATTCTAAGTGGAGGAATGGAGGAAGTGGTCCTAAAGTGGGTGAGGACAATGGTGAAAGAAAATTGTTGGGTGGGCGATAGTGAGGTGAGCGAGAGGGGAACTAGCGATGGGTTAGAATGGATTTGGGTGGATGAGTGACTAAAGTCTATGAAACATATGGTTGTCTCTTGGAAAGGGAGAGGGATGGTAGTATGGGCCCAATTGTGGTTAGATTCAAATTCGTGATATCCAAGCATGTCAATGTCATCAATTTCCATGTCGTTTCCAAGGTGTAGTTGAGAAAGGAATTGCCATTCATTGATGTCTATGGATTAAGGGGGTTCGCCATATCATTAGTGAAGGTGTCATCAAAGCAAGGGGAAAGAGGGGTTTCAAGGGCTCTATGAACATGCCATGGAACATGCGCATATAGTTTTTGTTCCCAATGTGAAATGATTGCTTCATCAGTTGAGCCTATGTCTGATGGGAGTGTGCGGAAAGGGAAGTATAGAAGTATTTTACTTCAGCAAAAAGGGAAGTATAGAAGTAGTTCACTTCAACAGAAAGAAGCGTAGGATGCATCAACAGGAGAAGGGATCGACGAATAGGAAGGGAGGACATGAACAATCTTGCAAGGATTTATTTGTTTCCCTTGGTTATGTTTTTGGCGAGCAGAGAAGAACCAAGAGCGTGCAACTTCAAGAAGAGTTAGTGTTTCAAGCGAAGGAGGTATATTCATGTATGCTACAATGCAAGGTGGTGTTGGGAAGGGGGAACCTATACCATGAGAAACATGTCAAAAAATGGTTCGAGTAACATTGAGGGAAACAAATGAGCAGCTACAAAGTGAAAGGGGCAGTTTTTGTAGCATGTGGCATGTTTCCCGTGTGACGATGTCCCTATTGGCAATTGTTTCTGTTAAAATTTTTTGGACAACATTAACAACAAGTGTTTCGAGGTGGAAAATCTGGGAGACATGTGACAAGATTTGCCGATAAATTTCTGATTTTGTTTCTAGTTTTGTTTCATATTTCACGATGTAGCAGAGAACAACATGCCGAGACAAAACCAGTTGGAAAATGATGTTTTCTCTCCATATGTATAGCATGTCAAATTTGTGTACATTAAACCTATCATCATTGCAGGCAGGGACATATTTCTTTCGTCCACTGTCATCAATGATCAAAGAGGAGGTGGGATTCAAATCCCATGGAACTCCATAGTGGCAAACAAGAGTAGGACCTTTTTTGCGAAGACATGAAGAGGGGTGGAATTTTGTATGTCGTTGAACGCAATTAAGAAGACCCTCAAGTCCTGAAGGTGAGAGGATGCAAATATGAATGGCGATGGGAGGATACATGGGTCATTCTCTATAGATATGTGTACATAAGGTCCACGTTGTTCAACAAGGCAAGGGTTCCAAGCATAAATGTGTTCATCGAAAAAGGACCTAGCTCTATCCATCACAACTTGGTCATCCCAATCGAGGTTTTCCATATCAGGTGCATTTTCGAGCCAAAGGAAACCATGCATGTGTGTGGAGCCCCTATGTTGCCACTCATACCAGCAAAGATGAAAAAGGAAATTTTGTGAGGCGATTGTACATCCAGGCAAAGAAACAAAAAGGAGAAGGATGGTTAGGGAAAAACCTGCACCAAAAGTCCTTTACATGTAAACCTTTTTGCAAGACCTCTTCAAGGAATATTGTGAATCAAAAATGAATGAACTGAGCTGCAAGATGTAGATTGTTGATTATATTCTTGAATTTCCATCAAGACAGCTCAGATGAATCCGGGGGGGGCTGTCAGGCATGGCCATGTGCATGTCATGTAATTTGGTGTCAGTTGCACTTAGGGTGAAGAAGAAAGTATGGATACCTATTTGTATGATCATGTTAGTGAGTTCACCTATGTGTTTGTTCCAAAACAAGCATGTCCGTCTAAGGCCTGATCTAAAGTGCATAATCTGGTCAAGAAGCATGGAATCATGCATGTCATGGAGGCATGCACGAGGGTCTGCAACGGTCATTGGAAAGCCCTCTTCAAGGTTTATTTTCATGAAAACAACAACAGTTGCTTGACTACGATGCCGCAACATAAGATTGTACAAGTAATACTGGAATCTTGGATGTTGGGAAAAACAGTTATCATAGTAGCATATGAGGTGAACAGCATATTCTTACATTTCAAATTTTCTAAGATGTGGTTGACCAATCATGGCAGCCCCTATGGGGAAGAGTGTGGGGAACGCCATAGCAAAGAGACCTTCTATGGTATATTCATTGATATTGAAGGGGGAAACAGAGGGCCGGGAAAGTGAAGTAGTGGAATTAGGATGGGGAGAGTGCAGGTAGTTGTGTATTTCTTCAAGCTCAGTATGGGAATTAGGGAGTGCTGATACAAAAGACGATGGTTGGACGTTTGTTGGAGTGGGTTGTGCAGGAATGTTATCATCGAAAGTAGGGAAGTCAATTCGTGGTTCAAGAGAGGAGGGGAAGATGCGACGAATGAGAGAAGACATATCGGTAGGGTGAGTCAACAAGACAGATATTGCGGTGTAGTTCAGTTGGACATCCTTTTAGTAGGGATCATGGGCTATTTTGTACTCTAAAGCTACAAGAACATGTGTCCCACTAACAATGAAATCATATGTTTTGTGGTCAGAACCATGCCTAGCAACAATGATGATGTCCAATTCGGAAACCAAGAATGGAAAAATGTTGGTGATGGTAGTAATGTCTTGCAAGAAACAAATAGTATGACCAATGAATTTGTATTGTTCACCTTGTGCACGGGTGACTTTCAAGATTGGGCTGACACGTGATATTAGCATTTCTTCTATTTGTATTAGAGAAGCAAGGACAAATGTTTGGTTGCCATGGTCCATGTTGTTTGCAAGGGAGCAGCGGTGGGTGGATTTTGTAGTTGCACATCGGGAGTAACAAAGGTTACCATGTAAGAATTTTGTTTTCATATTTGGGTATGATTCTTTGCATATGGAGTAGATATGCAAGGGAGAGAGGTCATCTATCCTTTCACGAAATTGGTGGTGTGCATGGTTAAGGGCAGGGTTGACCAAAATATGGGGATGGGAGGGTGAAGGAGGATGAGTCGTTGGTGGGGTGTGTGGTGAATATGGTCAAGAAGTGGTAGTGAATGGAGGAAGTCAAAGGGTAGGTGTAGTCGGAGCGAGGAATGTTGAAGGAGATGGGTTTGCAAGTGAAGCTTCAGGATGTTGGGGAAGAGAAACATTAGACAGGGGTATAGATGGAAAGATTTGGGTGTTTAAATCAGCTTTATATTTGAACCATCTTTGTTTGTTGGAGGCGTCTTTATTTTGTGCATAAAGGAGTCTTTTATGAGCATTTATTGAGGGGTTTGCAGAAGACATTGGCATGTCCATCTTGATGCAAACATGGGGACACAAGTATAAGTGAATATAGGAGATGAGAAAGAGTTGTCTTAAGCGCAAAGATAAAGTACATAGCCCCCAAAACCAAGAACTTCATTAGTGGGTATATTTTTGAAATAGTGCCTTCTAGCTTATAAAGTAGATGTGTCTTTTGACAAAGTAGCTTCAGTTTATTGGTTGGAGAAACCTTTTTATAATAGAGTTTATGTTTCTTTGACATTATGTACTAATGTAATGCCATTCAAATTTTGTTGTTGGAACTTTGTCAAAGCTATCTTTGGAGCATAGAATGAGATCATAATCAATTTTATTTCAGTGAAGTATTATTGTGGTGATCGATAACTTCTATCATCCATTTACCAAGTAGATTTGAGGCAAACAAATGAAAACCCTTTGTAAAAAGTTAGTGTTTGTATTTAGGTGCACAAAGAGCAATATAAAAGAATGTAAATATTATATTTTGCTTACAAAGAAAAAGAAAAAAAACATATATACTATATGTAAAATTAAACGATGGAGAATTATGCAAAGGTGGTAGCTGCACATGTAACATAGGTGTATATACATAAAGAAGAGAAGTACAATGATGAAGTGAACAAAAGAAGGGGGCAGACAAGGACGAAACGAAAATGAATTGAAAATCATATAAAAGTTATTGTTTACACTTCATGGTGGCATGGGGAAAAGAAAGCTACTTTCATAGGTGTCGAACAACTGAAGTAGTAGACATTCTTTCGATTTCCTTGAGGAGAATGGAACAAGCAGAGCTATAGTTGATTTCCTCTTAATTGATTGGTACAAACTTCAAACGGTTTGTTGTAGAATCCATTGTCATTGTTGTAGCATCAATTATCATTTTAGTTTAATTTCTATTTTTATTGCAAAAAAAACGAAAAAACAAATATTATGTTATAGCTGAAATAAGAGGAAATGCGGAAATTTAAAAGAAATGAGTTGTTTTACATTACTAACGAATTTTGAATGTGAGAAACCCGCGAGAAGATCTGAGTCGTCCGATCAATGGGCCACAGGTCTGATGGTAGTCGCGCAGTCAACTAGAACGAGGTTTATTTCGAAAATCAGACGCGACGGTGTATGAAATACAATTTAATCTTTTGAAGTCTGGATAAATCGCAGCCGTTCATCGAAAAGGGACGAAATCTGATGCATATCGCGTCAAAAAGTGAACAGATTTTATTTTTAAAATTGGACCCAATAAATCTTTTAACTCTCAGTTTTGTTTCTTATCGCGTCCATGAGGAGGTCAAAGGCTTGTCAAAAAAGCAGATGCAATAAGGTTTTGTTTAACAGGTTTAAAGTCCTGTTGAGTTTCGAAGGATTGGACTGTCCATTGAATGGGTGATCGGACGGTGATTGTGCTCAAATGTGTGCATGGGTTCACAGCTCAGGTGGACCGGATATGTAATGAATTAGGGCTTTATTCCTTTAGTTTCTGACAATGGTGATTGGTCAGGTTTCCTTGCGTTCTATCCAATCAGCACATTTCTGATGCATACGTGGGCCCAAGTCCACACATGGAGTTTTGTTAAAATGCAATGTGTTGTGTTAGAACAGTTTAACCATTATCAGAACATCTACAGAGAAATTTCATCAGCAGCCAAGCCACAGATCCGAACAACGAGCAACCATCATCACTTTTCTAATTTCCGTTACTTCCTGTTATTTTGTTTTCTTGAGAATGAGGTGTATTTTACCCTCTAATGTAATTTTCTGTAGTGATTCTTACTTTAGACAGTTAGGAGATAGTTAAGCAGTTTGACAGTTTTGGTGATTACCAACTACCTCATAATGTATAAAAAGAAGAAAATTTACAAAGAAAGGGTTCGAATTTTGAAGAACCTGGAGACTAGGCCATTGTATTCTTGATAAAACTATTGATTAATGAAAGAATCAAAAGTTTTCCACACATTGTTGGGTATGATTTTGTGATTCTCTGTTATGTGTCATCATATGTCTTCTTCTTTTAAGTATAGTAATGAAACAACGGGTCTTTATTTGCTTATGTAAATGAAGTTAAAATTCCTTAAAAGAGCGCTCCTATACTTGAAGTTCCTACCTCTGCAATTCTTCTAAGTTACAGATGGTAGTTTCTGTGTAAAACAACGTATTGTCTTTAACTTCTCTAAGTGTCACAGATAGTAGATTCTGTGTAAGATAGCATATTGTCTCTGACTTCTCTTAGCATTCTTCATTCAACACTCATATTCAACAATCAAATGGCATTCTGAGACTTTCATGTCACCTAAGTATTGAGGGTTAAAAACCATATCTTTCAGGTCCTTCATTTGAGAATACAACATACAATTAAGTGAAAACTAGGTGACATAAACAATAAACATTAATGCCTTAAGCACAATTTCTACACAGCCAATAAATTGGTTTCTTAAGGGACAACATTAATTGGCATCATTTTCGGGGAGAGAAGACAATAACACTTTTCCCTAGGTTTTTAATATTTTCCTCTAGTTGTTCAGTGAGGAGGAAATATTTGGTTGTATTGAACAAAAATAATAACTATGGCTCCAAAGAGGCCCCATACAAGGTCAGATACCTCACAACAGAAAGTTCAAGCCCTTTCAGACCCTGAGAGGCTAGTTTCCAAGAGGATTGGAAGGCCAAAGACTCCACTTACACCAAGTCCTACACTATCTGCACCTGGCAGCAGTTCAACTCATTTTTCATCCAAACATTCATCATTTATTTACCAAGAGTCACCTTTTACATCCAATTCATTTCAAGAACCCAACTGTTAAGAATAGCCTCTAGAGTCTGTTTCTTTTTCAGTATCTGCTATAGTTATTCAGCCTGAACCTATAACTACATTGCCACCTTCTCATACTCCATTTACCCCTCGGTCAAGTTCTACCTCTGTTGGTACTCAAAGTTCAGCAAGTTCAAGAGCAAACATGGAAGCACCTGCATTCTTGATGAATAGGTATGCACCTATTCAATTGCCACAATAGTTGAATCAAATGCCTAAATAATACTTGAAGATTCTTCCTCGTTTCATAGGGGAGGGTGAACAAACAGCAAATAATCATATATCAGTATTTTGTAATTTTGCAGAAAATCTAAATGTTGAACACCTGGATGTTGTTCTAAGACTTTTTGTGCAATCCTTGGATGGAGAAGCAAGAAAATGGTTTAAAGGGCTTCCTAATAACTCTATTACAACATGGGAAGAGATGGAGCTCCTGTTCACCCAGAGATGGGGAGAGAAAAGAGACCATGGGTATTCACTCACAGAGTTTAATGCAATTAAGAAGAAATCTGATAAAAGTCTTGTTAAATTCATCAGAAGGTTTAATAAATTGTACAATAGTCTCCCAATGGAGATTAAGCCCCCTCCTGCTGGTGAAAAAATAACTTTTGCAGAGGCTTTTGAGTCAGATTTTGGATTCACGTTGAGGGAGAGGAGATCTGCAAACCTTGATCAAATCCAAACTGATGCCTTAGAGATCGAAGCAAATATGGTGGCTACAGGTAAAGCACCAGAGACACAGTGTATCCAAGGTAAGGGAAAGGCTAAAGTGGAATCCTCTCAAAGCCAAAAATTAGAGGATATGAGTAATGTAATTAAAACTTTGTCAAATAAATTGATTAAATTAGAGTTGGAGAGTAAGAATTATCAAAGGCAAGCACAAAAGAATAAAAAATTTAATCCTCAATATAGAAGACAACCTCTACAAATCTTGGAGAAGGATAGAAAAGATCAAAATCAGATTCAAGCACCATTGTATTTAGAGGTAGATCCTGATGAAGTACCATAGCATTCTAGGGACCATGATGATCAAGTTTCCACATTGTATGCAGTAGATGAAGAGGAACTAGGTGTTGAGGGAGAAGAATATGAATATGTTGAAACATATGCCATCTATGATGAGAATGAAATTGATGAGTATTGGAAGCAGTTTTCTAATCTTATGCAGGCAGAATTACATAAGAAATATGACTTGAGATCAAGGGAAAGATCTAGAAGTCAAGAAGATGAAGGTGAGTAGCAAGTTCTGGTTCCCTTACAGAATGCGACTCCATAAGAACCACAGCCTGCAAAGCAATTGAATAAAGGAAAGCAGCAGCAGAATACGAAGAGAGAGACTCAAATGCTTCAAGGTGAGTCTTCTCAAGACAAAAGTGAAAATTCCTTTAGAAAATCTTGTTTCCATTCCACAAGAGGTTTCAGTAATGAAGAGAAGTGAAGATGAAAATGAAAGAAGTACTAAACAGGTTCATGTGTTTAGTCTCACTAAGGAATTAGAGAAAATTAGAATTCAAGTGCCCCTCACAAAGTTGGTCAAAACACCATTTTATCAAAGGTAGATTGTTGAGTTTATCAATCTAAGAGAGAATGTGAATGTAAATGACACTGTGAATCTGCATTAGGATAAACCAGTAATGGTTTTTGGTCCACATGTGGAGGAGGTAGATTCCTCAACACCTCCTTTCTACATTTCTTTATTGATTCATGATTTCCTCTTTCATAATTGTATGTTTGATTCAGGAGCTTCACATAACCTTATGCCATTATCAGTGATGAAACAACTAAACCTACAAGTTACTAAACCTTACAGAGACTTGTATTCTTTTGATTCAAATAAAGTCAAGTGTCTGGGGATCATTAAATATATGGTGGTGTCACTAGCCCAGATCCCGGCTAGAAGCTTGGTAATGGATGTAGTGGTAGCAAATATCCCTATTAGGTTTGGAATGTTGCTATCCAGGTCATGGGGGGCTAAATTGGGTGGTGTTTTGAAACTAGATTTTACATATGTTGTTATACCAATTTTTGGTGGAGAAGAAAGGAGGTTGCATAGAGAAACTAGATTTGTAAAAACAATCACAAAAATGGAGCAAGTAATTCACCTGTATATAGCCAAGACAAAGATGACTTTTCTTGCTTCGTGTTGCATGACAATGCAGAGTTGGTTGAAGATAACCATAGGCAACTCACTTTAGCCAATGTAAATACAGAGCTGCAAACAAAAGGGGTGTGGAAGTGTTTCTTTGATTGAGCCTATTCTAAAGAAGGAACAGGTGTTGGTTTCCTTCTAATTGCATCGAGAGGTAATATGATCCCTTTTTCTTTTAAATTGGAGTTCGAGGCAACAAATAATGTGGCATAATATGAATCCTTGATCATTACTCTGCAAACAGCAAAACAAATGGGAGTACAGTCAATTTCTGTCTTTGGAGATTCAGAGCTGATTATAAAGCAAATAAAGAACCACTATCAGACAAAACACCCTAGGGTTAGGGCATAAGAAATGAAGTGTGGGATTTGGTTGAGAACTTCTTTGAAGCTTTCAACATCTAGTTCATTCCAAGAGATGGAAACAGATTAGCAGACTCTTTGATTGTGGCTGCTAGTACTTTTCGGCCTCCTATTAATCCAAACCTAAGGTATGAGTTTGAAATGAGGCATAGGCCTTCTGTTCCTGATAATATAAAGCACTGGCAGATTTTTGAAGATGATCAGCAAATTAAGTAATTCTTGGCAATGATTGAAGATTTTCAGGGCACAGAGATTGATCAAGATGAAGATGAAGCAACAGAAGATGCAGAAGTAAGTGGTTTGAAAAATTTTATAGTTGATCAAAAGATTATTCATTTGAAAGATAATACTCTGCCAAGGGGACTTGTCCCTATTGAAAGGTTGTTTAATTCCAATGATGTAGCTGTAGTTCAGAGAAAATTCCACAGGATGAGTAGATTTAAGATCAAAATATTGGAACCTAGAAGGAGCCCAGGTTAGTCAAATTATTTAATGGAATTCCACTTAATTATAAGGAGAAATATCTTAAGCTTTTCAAGGACTATGTTGATGTTTTTGCTTGGTCCTATGAGGATCTTAAAACATATGATGTAAGTATTATTCAGCACAAGATTCCCTTGAAAGAGGGGATTAAACTATTCAAGCAGAAACTAAGGCAGATAAATCCTCTACTTTTACCATTGATTGAGAAAGAAGTCAAAAAGTTGCTTGATGCCAAAATAATAGTTCCACTCAGGTACTCTGTCGGGGTGGCCAATTTAGTGCCTGTAAGGAAGAAGAATGGAGAGATAAGGCTATGTGTGGACTTTATAAATCTCAATAGGGCTTCCTTGAAAGATAATTATCCGTTACCTAAAATGGATCATGTACTGCATAAGGTAACAGGATCATTCAGGATATCAATGCTAGATGGGTTTTCTGGGTATAACCAGGTAGTTGTGGATAAAGAAGATCAGAAGAACACTACATTCACAACTCCTTGGGGAACCTTTATGTATGCTAGAATTCTTTTTGGGTTGATGAATGCAGGTGCTACATTTCAGAGGGCTATGGACATTGATTTTTTGGGTCATAAGTTTGTAGTGATATACTTGGATGAAATCATTGTTTTCTCTAAGTTTGATGAGGAGCATCTGGACCATCTTAGAAAGACTTTTGAGAAATGTAGAAGATTTGGGCTTTCTTTCAATCCTAAGAAGTATATTTTTGCTCTGGAGGAGGGAAAACTGTTGGGGCACATTGTTTCTAGAGATGGAGTGAAGATAGATCTAGCAAGAGTGCAAGTTGTGTAGAAAATACCCCTACCCAGGAGTAAGAAGGATATTCAGAAATTTCTGGGAAAAATAAACTTCTTAAGGAGGTTTGTGTCCAATTATGCTGAAATTGTAAAAAAAATTACTAATATGTTGAAGAAGGAGAATGAAGTGCATTGGACAAAGGAAGCTAGAGAGTCATTCTCCAAGATTAAAGAAGCATTACAAGAAGCTCTAGTCTTAATTAGCCCTGGTTATCAAAAGCCTTTTCAAGTTTTTTCATTTGCATCACCTAATTCGATAGTTGTTGTTTTGTTATAGAATAATGATGAATAAAAGGAGCAACGAGTTGTTTTCTTTAGCAAGATTCTCAAAGATGTTGAACTAAAGTATAATATTCTTGAAAAACAGGTATATGCTTTGGTTAAATCCCTATAGGCCTTCAAGACTTATATACTGCAGTCACAGATCGTTGCTTATGTGCCAAATGCTACAATAAAGGATGTCTTAGTTCAGAGTGATGTGAAAGGAAAAAAAGGGAAATGGATAGCCAAGATCCAAGAGTATGACCTGGACACAAAGCCCACAAAGCTGGTGAAATGGCAGGGATTGGCGAAGATGTTGACAAAGTCAAATTTTCAAGCATTGGGAATCAACTTGCTAACGCCTGCAAATGAGGAGATAATTGAAGAAGGTGAAGAAAAATCAAATCCAGGTATGAAGATTAGGTATAAGTTTTTATGTTCATAATGGTATAAGCACATATTCCATTATTTGTGTTTTCTCTCTTGTCCTCAATCTTTGGATAGAACAACGTATAGAGCATTAAAGATCAAAGCACGACCATATGTGATTGTTGAGGGTGGATTGTATTGGAAGGATCCTGTAGGAATTTTGTTATTATGTTTAACAGAGGGTGAATTTACAGATACCATTAAAGATTATCATGAGAATTTATGTGGAGGACATTATAGTTGGAAGGCTGCTGCACATAAAATCCTCCAGGCAGGGTTTTATTGGCCTACTCTATTTGGTGATACATATAAGTTTGTCAGAAGCCGTCAGAAGTGTCAGCTTTTTGCTAAGAAGAATAGGTTAGCTCCCTTGCCTTTGATCCCAGACTTCATAGAAGAACCATTCAGACAATGGGGACTAGATTTTGTTAGAAAGATTAACCCACCTTCAAGTTGACAGCACAAGGGGGTTCTTATAGCTACTAATTATTTCACCAAGTGGGTAGATGTTATACCTACTAAAAGGGAAAATGACCAGGTGGTGATGAAATTCTTAGAGAAAAATATTTTCAGCAGATTTCGATGTCCTGTCAAAATCATAACAGATAATGCTCAAGTCTTCAGTTCAAGTAAGTTTGTTGCTTTTTGTCAAAATTAAAATGTTATTTTATCTCATTCAACAGCTTGTCATCCACAGAGAAATGGATTGGTTGAATCCACTAACAAAACATTGATGAAGATCCTTAAGAAAACTATTGCAGAGGATCAGAAAGATTGGGATTCTAAATTAAAGTTTGCTCTATGGGCTGTTAGAGTGACTACAAGAAGGTCTACAGGCAAATCACCTTTTTAGTTATTGTATGGGATTCAAGCTCTATTCCCAAGTCAGCTTGTGAAGCCTATGATTACAATGATTCAGGAGGCAAAAGAAGAACCCAATGCTCTGATAAGAAGGATGCATAAGGTAGTAGAGATGAGTGAGAGCAAGGATAAGGTAAGAGACAATTTGATTATGTATCAATCAAAGATGAAAGGTATTTTTGACAGAAAAGCCAGAGAAATTGATTCTAAAGTTGGAGACCTGGTATTAAGGTGGGATACTAGAAGAGAAGATAAGGGTAAACATGGGAAATTTGATCCTCTCTGGTATGGCCCATTTAGAATTATAGAAGCAAAGAAAAATAAGACATTCTTCCTGGAAAATCTTTATGGTGAATCTTTACAACTGCATGTCAATGGGCAGTACCTAAAACATTACTTCCAGTTCTGAAGCACAAGCATCCTGTCATTGTAGATACTGGAGTGAATTCATTGTACAAATTCCATAGAATTTAAATTGACTAAGTAATATGTGACTCCATCCCTGAGGTGAAGGCATTGATCTGTGGTTCTTAGTGCTTCAGTGGCAAAAGCACTATCCCCAGGTGGAGCCAGATGTTGTAGCATCCCTTGTCATTTTACTTTAATTTCTATTTTTATTGCAAAAACAAAATATCAAATATTATGTTATAGCAGAAATAAGAGAAAATGCGGAAATTTAAAAGAAATGAGTTGTTTTACATTATTAACGGCTTTTGAATGTGAGAAACCCGCGAGAAAATCCGAGTCATCTGATCAACAGGCCACAGATCTGACAGTAGTTGCGTGGTCAACTAGAACGAGGTTTATTTCAGAAATCAAACGCGACGGTCTATGAAATACAGTTTAATCTGTTGAAGTCCGGATCAATCGCAGTCGTTCATCGAAAAGGGACGAAATCTGACGGATATCACGTCGAAAAGTGAACAGATTTTATTTTTAAAATCGGACCCGATAAATCTTTTAACTCTCAGTTTTGTTTCTTATCGCGTCTATGAGGAGTTCGAAGGCTTGTCGAAAAAGTGGACGCGATAAGGTTTTGTTTAACAGGTTTAAAGTCTTATTGAGTTCCAAAGGATATGACTGTCCATTGAATGGGTGATCGAACAATGATCGTGCTCAAATTTGCACATGGGTTCACAGCTCAGGTGGACTCGATATGTAATGAATTGGGGCTTTATTCCTTTAGTTTCCGATAAAGGTGATTGGTCAGGTTTCCTTGCGTTCTAGCCAATCAAAACTTTTTTTATGCATACGTGGGCCCAAGTCCACGCATGGAGTTTTGTTAAAATGCAATTTGTTGTGTTAAAATAGTTTAACCATTATTAGAACATCTACAGAGAAACTTCATAAGCAACCAAGCCACAGATCCGAACTGCGAGCAACCATCATCAGTTTTCTAATTTCTGTTACTTCCTGTTATTATGTTTTCTTGAGAATGAGGTGTCTCTTACCCTCTAATGTAATTTTCTGTAGTGATTTTTACTTTAGACCGTTAGGAGATAGTTAAGCAGTTTGACAGTTTTGGTGATTACCAACTCCCTCATAATGTATAAAAAGAAGAAATTTTACAGAGAAAGGGTTTGAATTTTGAAGAACCTGGAGACTAGGCCATTGTATTCTTTATAAAATTGTTGATTAATGAAAGAATCAAAAGTTTTCCACACATTGTTGGGTATGACTTCCCTGTTATGTGTCATCATATGTCTTCTTCTTTTAAGTATAGTAATGAAGCAGTGGGTCTTTATTTGCTTATGTAAATGAAGTTAAAATTCCTTAAAAGAGATCTCCTATACTTGAAGTTCCTACCTCTTCAATTATGCTAAGTTACAGATAGTAGTTTCTGTGAAAAATAACATATTGTCTTTAACTTCTCTAAGTGTCACAGGTAGTAGATTCTGTGTAAAACAGTGGATTGTCTCTGACTTCTCTTAGCATTTTTCATTCAACACTCATATTCAAAAATCAAATGGAATTCTGAGACTTTCATGTCACCTAAGTATTGAGGGTTAAAAACTAGGTCTTTCAGGTCCTTCATTTGAGAATACAACATACAATTCAGTGACAACTAAGTGACATAAACAATAAACATTAATGTCTTAAGCACAATTTCTACACAGTCAAGAAATTGGTTTCTTAAGGGACAACATGGTCCACACCATTGAAGATATATGTTTTCACAGACAATGTGAAGAGGAAAGGACAGCATGAAACCGTTGCACAAAGCTCGTGGATAGCACCAGGATCATTGGAGAGTATGAACAAGTATTTTTCTTGAACACCCATGAGTTCAATTGCAACAACATCAAATGCAGTGGCATTTTCTAGTACGCCTATGTGGTCATGCATTTCAAATTTCAGCATATACCGATAGTCACATTTCGAGAAGTCCCCACCACATTTTGTGCAGTGCCGCATTCCATTTGAGTGGTTGACAACTTTTTTCGTGCATTGCATGCCATTAGATGAGAGAGGGCATGCAAGGAAGTAGAAATGTTGCATCTCAATAGAGGTGATGGTTCCACAAACAGAGAACCTTGTTGGTTTTCCGATGGGATGTAAGTCTATGCGGTCGACAATTGTATGTTGTGGGTGGCCCCGCTTGGAAGGCCCCGCGAAATTTCTACTTAATGATGGTGAAGAGGTCAAGTGTCCTCTTTGATGAAACCATGATTGGATTTTCTCAGTGTCTGGAATGGAGGGATCTAGTGTGAGGTTGGTGGTCGAGATAGTCCCAACATATCTTCCATTAAATTTGACTA
Organism: Pinus taeda; assembly: GCA_000404065.3. Taxonomy (NCBI): domain Eukaryota; kingdom Viridiplantae; phylum Streptophyta; class Pinopsida; order Pinales; family Pinaceae; genus Pinus; species Pinus taeda. The sequence continues at coordinate 255,558 of APFE030713092.1, forward strand.
TGCAACCCCCTTTGATTGCAAGCACAGTGGAAGCACCAGAAGAGGCAAGTTCAACGAGTTGCTTGCCCAAGGTGTGGCAATGCTCCCCCCGTAGGGTGATGTCGATACTATAGCCAGACATGTCTTCCAAACTGAGAGTTTTCCTAGGTGTTTCAAAGCCATCTCTTCGACGAATGGTGGAAGTTGGAAAAGTGGACCTGACAATGCCAATGATGTCGACAATTGAGCCGAGGTTTGCAGATCTGGTTTCATCTATAGATTTAAAATGGAAATAGTGGAAAGGAATTGTCGAAACATCATCTAAGGAAGGTTCAACAGTGGAAGTTGCAAAGAGGGGTACTTCCCATTTGCTATCCAAATGGTTGTAATTTGTGTTTTTTGGTTTCACATTGCCATTTGAAACCATGTAAAGCTTCCCAATTTGGACAAGGTCATGCAAGGAATTTTCTAGATCACTGAAGGCAGAGAGATGGATTATATCCTTAGCAGAATCAACAAGGTCAAATCCAAAGGCCTTTCTGGAGCCTCGAGCATTGTTGTAGGAGCGAACGGATGTTTTTCCAAGCACTCTACCCTGGATCGACCACTGTTTACGATAGGGGCTTAGCGCCATGAATAGAATGGAAACAGGCATAGTAGAGGACAATTGAGTTGATGATGACGCAGAATCTTGTGTCGAAGCAGCAATAGACAAGGCAGGGGCATGTGACATTGAAGAGCCTGGTTGGTATGTGGACAGTTGTACAATTTGAAGAAGGTCTGAGTCCCCAATCAAAGTTGCATGATGTTCAAGAAATTCAAGTTCATTAATTTGCAGAGTCCTGAAAATAAGGAAAGAAAGAGAAAAGAAACACGGCATTAGTCGAAGTGACAGTGGCACAAAGAGGGAAGGAAGAGAAAAACATGAAGAATATGGTGAAGAGTGAACATAAGCATAGTTTTGCAAAAAAATGCAAGTGACTTCTTTAAGAATGATAATCAAGCCCAACTAGAGGGCACCAGAGATGGCATGGCCATTGTAAGCAGACGGAAGAAAAGTTATGTGCTGAGAGGTACCGTCAGAGAGGGAAATGCAGTAGCGTTGGGACGATGTCCTTGTGGAAGCAAGAAAGTCGAGTTCAGCGATTTGGAGCGATGGTTGGATCATTGTAGAGCCAACAAGCAACAAAGTGATGGCATTTGTTGCCAAGGCAACTTCCATGATGACAAGGAAAGGAGGTGTCCTGAAAGGTGAAAGCGCGTAAAATGTTGTCAACGTTGGAAGAGAAGTGGAAATAAAGCCACAGGCGGGGTCATTCACAGGATTGGCATATTTGGAGCCAAATGAAAGAAGAACGATTTACAATTTAGATTGTTTCCAATAGTCAAAGGTAAGGGGAAAGGAAAAGGAAATGTTTAAGCATAGAAAGTTGGTTGTTTATATATGGTGTTTCAGAAACTCTACAGGCGAGTGTGTTGTACGTCGTGACAATGCACATAGTACTCTAAGTTATAAACGCAATATGAAAACATTGATACATACCATTTGAGTGTGGAAGACGATATGGTTAGCAAGTTCTCGATTCTCACATGTTTGCTATTGAAATTCTGGCGCAGTTATCCAGTTGAAGGAAGCAGCACGATGTCCAGTAGCAACGGCAAGAGACCAGCAACAGCAACAAAAAATGCAATTCAAAAAATCAGCAGAATAGTGCGACGTGAATAGGCTAAATAGAGCACACGCCCATCTACCAGCTAAGCAGAGGGAGCAATAAATCATAGTCAGAACATGTGGCAGAGATCGCGAGGTTACCAATGACAGAGACAATGACAAAGATGCTTGTCTGAGCGAGAGTAAAGTGAGAATAAATGTACATAGGTGGATCATTAATTAGATTATTGAATAGAATAGTGCTCGACGGTAAGATGTGTGGATAATTTTCAAACCTTAATCAAAGGAAAATGTGACATATTAATTAAGTATACCTTGGAATTTCCGAATTTTGAAACTTTGACATGAGAAGAATCCTTTTCGAAATCTTGGAAGTCAAAAGTCCGATCTAGCATATCAATGTGGCTCGTTTGAATAAACGCATATAATAAAGTGTCTAGGGCATAAAACATATCAATTTAGTGCGAGCGAGAATAAATCGAAAATAAACGCACATGGTCGGTCCATTAATTAGATTAATGAATAGAGTAGTTGTCGAGTCCAAGATGCGTGTAGAGGTTTTAAGTTGCAATCGTTAAAAAATGTGGCATATTGATTAAATATATATCGGAGTTTTCAGGCATTGAAACCTTGACACCACAAGAAATATTTTGGAAATCTCCGAAAAAAAAGACCGATCCATCATATTAATTTTCCTTTGTATAAGGGCATAAAACATACGATCCTCGTACGAAGGAGAATAAAACAACAATTAATGCACATAGTCGGCTAACCAACGATAATTAATGAATAAAATAGACAACGAGAGCAATATATGTGCATAGACAGTGGATCTTATCGAAGGTTGTATTCCAAAAACTACGATAAGAGGCGGATGCGACTTCATATTTAATTTTGGTATGATAAAACAATCGAGGTTGCATATTAGTGATTGGAGGTCCATCGCACAGTTCGGAGGTTTGGAATTTAGATATTTGTTTATTATTATACAAGACCAATGCTACATGTATCGGAAATTTCGAAAAGAATTTCCGCAATGTTATAACTCTGATATAACTCTATTATAAAGAGGTTTGTCCAACCAATAGACCAACAAGAATGTCCTGCAGGCCCGAGGTGTCACTACCTAATCTGTTTCAGATATCTAGCGATCCTTCTCGGCATCCAAATGTCTTGTTTTTTCAAGTTCCGACTTCCGAGATTGTTATTTTCTCTGATATCTAGACCTGCTAGAAGTATGAAAAATAATTCAATAGAATATCGCATCCGCTCTCAAACCGAACTTTCTGAGAATGGCGCGCATCTTAAAAGAGTTGATATTGCGGGCATGATATAATTATAAGATGTGATTCAATCTAAGACTGCCTTTGTTTACCGAAAATTCAGTAGTGACATATTTAAAATCGTTGATAATACAAATGGGTTATTGAAATAAAAACGGGTTTAATTGTGATTGTGTGTCCACCCCATATCGAAGCCTTCCAATATCGGCAAGTCGACGTTTTTTGCTTTGTACACAGTGTTAAAACCTCTGATTTCCATTTCTCTGATACCCCACAGTGCTTGCCACTTGTCATTTCTAGGGCATACTTTGACCTCTGATGGATGCGATATTTTAAGTAAATTGTTTTTGATAGTCCTATCAGGGAAAAATCCTAGATCCCACAATTCGGAGATTCTTGGTCATATCGGTAGTCAGAGGTCCTATGATATCGGCAATTGGCAGTCGGGGGTCCAGGCTATGTACTTTAGCTTTGCAATTGAAGTAGAGTGACCACATTTCAAAAACGTCGATATGCGAGTTGCAATATGCAATGAAATCGTCGGGAATGGGTCGCTAGTGTTAAAGTGTCAGGATGGATGATAACAAATTAACAAAGGATTTGTCTGTTAAACCAAAGAAGCTCGAGCCTTTTCTCTCTCCTCCCAAAGGAACGAGTGGTAGTAAAAGATTGGATTCGATAATAGACACATGGCAAACAATGACTAGATGCGTTAAGGGACGTGTGGCAACCAGCAATTGGTTGCGACAAGTGACACGTGGAGGTTGTCGTCATCATGACGTGGCAACACGGTTGACACATGGCAGGCAGATTCGGCAGTTTCAAAGCTCACAATACGCCAAAAAAGGGTGACATGTGGCATTACTCACAAGGTGACATGTGGCAGATACGTGGCAGCGATGGTGTCACATATGGGAGATCAACGGTCGGAGGTTGAGGTGTATTGTACATCGAAGTGAAACCTCTGATTGATAATCTCCGATTGAAGGGCTCCAATACGGGGGCTAGACTACGGTCACATGAAGAGCCACAGGAACAAGGGCCAAACGTAGAAGGTGATCGACGATCGGCAATCGGCGAATAGACATGTCGTGCACCAAGATTACACCTCTGATTGGAAATTGTCGATAGAGAGGGCTCTTATTTGGGGGCTAGCACCACGGTCACAAAGAGTTTAAAGGAATCAAGAATTATTGGTCAATCAGAGGGGTGGCGGTGGTTTAAATATTTGTTCTGTCTATCTAAATCATGAAGTTGGGAAGACATAGGTTAATAAATGTTTTTATGTAAAGTTGGGAAGGAAGGGTTAACATAATTTTTATATGATAAAATTTCGCGGAGGGGACTTCACTCATTCCCTCTCCACGTTGATCAGGCCACATCACTCATCGGAAATTGCAAGTTTTAGGACTACAACCAAATTCTACATTGTGAAATCGTCGATTGTGATACCCCGATATTATAAAGGTCCAGGCGTGTGTGATGTGGTCCCATGAGTTACACATTGGAACCATTTGTAGCGCAGTATTCTAAAGAATCAGTCCCCTTTCCCAAGCTAAAGGGCTTAGCCTCGGAAGATTAAGCTTATGGCACTGTTCACTAGCTTTATGGCGTAACTTCATTTCCATAGTCGTGATGTCATACTCCGCCATATGGTTGGCATGTGGTTATTATGAGTCAAAGAACCTTGGGCGGAGCAAATCGAAGATCAGAGGCCCACTGTCAATCACACCATTGAAAGGTATATTCGTTGAAGGCCAACGAATCTACTACAGTGTCGTGAGGAGGAACCTCACCATAAAAAGCCTATCGGCGTAATTACATATATGTAAAACATAAATGGAGAATAATGACGAGGTATGAGTTACTGTGATTAAATAATGAGTTATAATTATATATATTTAAAATATAAATGGAGAGAATTATGTGTGTGAGAGAAATTTGTAAATTTAATTTATTAATAAATTAAAAGTTTAAAAAAATTATTATTTAAAATAAGTTTTATTATATGATATTTTGGGATTGTGGTTGTGGGAGGAGTTTTTATTAACTCTATTAAAAAATATTGAATTTTCCTATTTATGGAGTTTAGTCTTGGCCTCAATTAGGCGAAGTTTATGTCCTATCGCAAGGGGTAATTTAGCTCTCTCTCACAATATTATGAAGATCATTATCCATGAACCCTGACTCAAAAAACAAAATCTTTCACTTTTAACTAGGAATAACTCCCATGTTGTCAAGTTTGAGTTCTTCTATTCTTCATTAAATCCCACTAACTTTAAACTTCATTCTTAATGTAGAATTCTATCACGTTCTAAGGGCTAACAACACATAAATACACATGCAAACAACATGATTAAGTCAAAAATGAGGTGCGTGTGTGTGAACCATGACGAATCAATAACTCGTTGGAGGGATATATTGATCAATGGCAAGTCCACATACTTATGCCATGATGCAAGCAATACATACCATGATTGGTGCTACCCATCTCATGTTTGAAATCCAAGAGGAATTGTTGCAAATATGTGGACCATTTTTTATGGTGATCATTCTAGAACTTCCAATGTGTCTGCATAAAGTGCAGGGATTTGCGATCAGTGTTGATGGATGGTTGTATCCTTCTCCATAATATAATGTTTTCACTGTCGACATGTATGCACAATGGAATACATCTTTTTGTCATAGGTGGGATATCTCTCACAATATTAAGAAGATCATCATCCATGGACGCTGACTCTAAAAACACACTTCGTCACCTTCCACTAAGAATAATCCTCATGCTACCAAGTTGAGTTCTAGTCTTCATCAAATCCAACTAGCTTTAACCTCAAAGCTAACAATGCACAAGTAGACATATGCACAAACAACATGATTAAATAAAAAATGAAGACTTATATATATATATAAACCATGGTGAATCAGTAACTCATTGAAGGATATATTGAGCAATGGCAAGTCCACATCCTTATGGCATCATGCAAGTGATGAATACTATGATTGGTGCTACCCTTCTCGTATTTGAGGTTCAAGTCGAATTATTGCAAATATGTAGACCACTTATGATGGCGATCATTCTATAACATTTATTGTGCCTGCATGAAGTAGGGGTATGTGATCAGTGTGGATGGATGGTCGTCTACTTCCCCATAATATGATGTTTTCATTATTGACATTCCTGCACAATCGAGTACATCTCCTTATTATTGGTGGGGTATCTTTGAATAGTATCAGAGAGTGCGTCACTATGATAGGCCATTGGATGTCCTTGGATAGTTCTCTCCAACAAGTTATTGTGGCCCCGGAATGGATATTGTATGCAAAAATTGTGTCATCGAGAAGTTGATCTACCAACTAACCACCTCAAGGTCTACAAAACTGTTGTTGCTTCATCTTATCGGGTTAGGGTTTTGGACTTCTAGAGTACTTTCTTTATGTTAAAAGGTCATTCTTTCATCTCTCTCTCTCTATCTCTCTTCATAGCTAGTTATCACCATTCGAACAAGTTTATGTTCTACAATGTTAATGCTATTGCATTTATTAACAAAAGTTGGGTTCTAACCATATTACTATGTTTCCTATTATATTACTTTGTTTGTGTGTTTATTTCCTTCCCTGTCTTTCATTTCATACTTTTACTATCCAAAATGCTCAAGGTTTCTGATGGTGGTTTCAAGTCTGGAAGTTAATACAAAACTTAAATTTACAAAGGCCTCTTAGCAGCAAAATGGAATCATTTTATAAATCATAACGTCGTAGTTTTCTAAAACCAAGGTTAAGATTTTATCAAAAAAAATAAAGCTTCAAACATCCTCACTACCAAATCAAGATATGAAACTTCAATACAAATCTAGTGTTGTAGTTCCAAGGACCAAGATGACGAGTTTCTACAGACCAAAAATAAAGCTTCAAGAATGCTCACTACAAAATCAAAATATGAGGCTTTCATTAAAGAAACTTTGAATGGTCAAAGAATATGGTGGTGAATGAGGATCTAGCAGCGAGCTTGACCCCTCAAAGTTTGCATCATTTGGCTTGCTCTTTCCAATAAGATTCTTATGTGAGATGATGGAAAAAAAAAAGGAATTAGATTGTCACAAATAAGTGTATTTGTCTTTTGTTCTTTCTCAAAAGCTATCTGGCAAAAATTGCTTTAGATTGTCAATAACACTTTCCACAAGGACAAGAACTCTTCGCTTGACTAATTAAAATCGTGGATTTCAAGGACCATTCAACTCTGCCTTGCCATGTCCTATGGGGTTTATGGCTTTCTCAAAACAAAATGATCAATTCAATCCTTCCTTAAAAGGCCTTGTGGGTGGTTTGTGGCTTTCTCAAAACAAAAATGATATTCCAAGGAAAAAATATATCCATTGGTCCAATAACTCATAATCTTAGGTTCATGTATGGAAAATTAGATGGCCCCTAAGCTAAAGGCAGTAAGGATTTCAAAGTAGCTTGTGATAAATGACTAAATCTTAGGGATCCTTGGATGGTGCTTGCCGAAGAATCCCAAGTTTGAGTGGTGCTAGGGTATATTATTCATATCACATCGCCCATTTTTATCCATTAAATATGGTGAAGGCCTTGGGACTAATAACACCATTGAATTCTTTGCATAATGGATTTTTTTTGAAGTTTGTTGTTGGGACTCCAAGTCATTGATGGACTACGCTAACAAGAATTATCAAATCACAAGCATATTGTGCACATATTTAAGTTTGATTTCATCTCCTTTCCATGTTTTTTTTGAAAATTTAATTCAAAGATAGATTCCCTCTCTAACATAAGTGCTTTCTTTACCGGAGAGAGACGCTTTCCTCTATATCTACATTGTACCTTCTCAAATATGTACATCATTCTAGTTTAGTTTAGTTGGAGTATTATGAATGGGGCTAAATCTCTTAGGATGTTAGATGGCATAGACAGGGAGGTTGGTATATTTTGATTTTTATTCAAAATAGCATATTTTATCTTTGCTAAGTTTACTCATGATTGATGACATTGCAAAAATAGTTATAAGAGAAATATTTAGATTGCTTGGACTACCTAACAAAGATACCAACTTTACATCAGTTTTGGAAGATATTTTTTTTTCAAATTGTTTCTACCTAATTTAATTTCAATGCTATTTACCATCCACATATAGATGGACAAACTAAAAGAGTAAATCAAATGATTGAACAATGAATTGAATATGGTAGAAGGTGTAAGAGCACCAGTGATCTAGGATAATCCAACATATAGAATTGTGCTTGGGCCGGAAATGTTGATTGGGGAAGTAAATTGGTATAATCAAATAGAATTTTAAGCTTGCCCAAGAAAAGTAAAACAACTATGCAGATAAAAATATAGTACCTAGGAAATTTTGTGTCAAGGAACATGCTTTCCTTCGAGTGAAGCCAAGGAAGAGTTCGTTGAAACTTGGAAGTTGTGCCAAACTGACACCACAATATTGTGATCCATTTTAAGTGTTTGATAGGATGGAACTAGTTGCATGTAAAATTGCATTGCTTGTTAACTTACATATCTGAATGAATCATCTTGTTTCGAGAAAGCCATAAACCCCACAAGACATTGCAAGGCGTAGTTGAATGGTCCAATGACTCAATATTAGGTTCCTAGATGGAAAATTAGATGACCCCTAAGCTAAAGACAGTAAGGGTTTCAAAGTAACCTGTGATAAACACTCAATCTTGTAGATCCTTGGGTGGTGCTTGCCCAAGAATCCCAAGCGTGGTGTTGGTGCATATTATTCTTGTCACATCATCATTTTTTATCCATTAAATGTGGTGAAGGACTTGACACTAATAACATAGTTGAAACTTTTGCATTATGGATTTTCTTGAAGTTTCTTGGTGGGGACTCCAAGTAACTGATGGACTACGCTAACAAGAATTGTCAAATTACAACCATATTATGCACATATTTAAGTTGTATTTCATCTCTTTTCACATATTTTTTGAAAATTTAATTCAAAGGCAAATTCCCTCTCTAAAAGAAGTGTTTTCTTTGAAGGAAAAGGTGCCTCGGTTATTCAAGAATTCAAGGGAGAGACACTTTCCTCTGAATCTACATTGCACCTTCTCTGATCTGTAGGTCATTCTAGTTTAATAGTTGGAGTATTATAAGTGGGGCTATAGCTCTTAGGATGTTAGATAGTATAGACATGCAAGTTGGTATATTTTGATTTTTTTGAAATAACAAATAAATATTTTATAGGAATATTATTTTATTCAAAATAATGTCCACGGGGTTTTGGATAGACGATAATCGGGTCCTCTGTTAAGGCACTCCTTGATGTGAATTCAAGGGTTCAATTCCCCGCCCCTATCGGGGTGATATGTTGGACATGATGATGATGCCGCCCTACCAAACGTAATTGATAACATTGCAAAATTATTTATTACAAAAATATTTAGATTGCATGGATTACCTAAAGCAATTGTATCTGACAAAGAAACCAAGTTCTCATTCAACCTTTGGAAGATGTTTTTTTTTTGAAAACTTAGTCTTTACCTCATTTAATTTTAGTATTGTTTACAATGCACATACAGAATCAACAAACTAAGAGTAAATCAAGTGATTGAACACTTAATCGAATATATTTGAAGTTTTATATGGTAGAAGATGCATGAACACAGCCCCAGGGGTTAGCTCAATTGGTCGAGGCCCCATTGCTAAATCACCTCACCACTGGGAGGTCACGGGGTCAATTCTCCTCAATGCCCTCAGGGTTAGGCTCTGATTAGTTTGACCAGCAGGATGTGATCCCTTCAGGTGGATCTGCCAGGATTTTCCTCATAATAGAAAAAAAAATATGCACGAACACCAGTGAACTAGGACAATCCAACAAATAGAATCGTGCTTGGGCCGAAAATGTTGAATGGAGCAGGAAATTGGTATAATCAAATAGAATTTTAAGCTTGCCCAAGAAAAGCAAGAAAGCCATGTACATAAAACTATGGTGCCTGCAAAATTCTGTGTTAAAGATCATGCTTTCCCTTCGAGTGAAGCCATGGAAGAGTTCCTTGAAGTTTAGGAGCTGTGCCAAGCTGACACCATGATATTATGGTCCATTTGAAGTGTTTGATAGGATAGGGCTAGTTGCATATAAAATTGCATTGCATGTTAACTTGAAAATAATATGTACATAATCCTAACCATGTGATTGATTGGAAAATGACCTAGATAGGATCAGAAGAGCTCCAGACAGAGCCACTATATAAGCTCAACAATAAAGACTTAAAGAACAAAATTAAAGAGTGACTTTCAGACAGTTTAGCAAAACTATTTTGCTGATCCTTTGGCCAAAACAGAAAAAATTACATTTTAATCATTGAAAAGATTATGCTTCCTAGACTTATAACTGCAAAGTTCATTTAGCAGGCAGTTCAGTGGGCATCAGCAGCTCAGGACATGGCTTCCAAAATACCAAACAAAACAGACCTAATGTAAATATGAATACTTGTAGGAAGTTGCTGGAGGCACACCACTGCCAATATTGTAAGTTGCTGGAGGCACACCACTGCCAATATTGTAAGTTGCATAACTGGTTGATCCATGAAAAGAGCCAACCCCATACAACGATGACTGTAGACTGTCTGATGGATATAAATAAGATCTTGACAGAGATGATGGGTTGCTTCCTACAACATAGGCTGACCGATAGATGCCTTCGCTTCCCCTATCATATACACCCTGACCACGTAAATTGTAAGACGGGATACTGACCACTGGAGAAGGACGATATAATTCAGAAGAATTGGAAAGGGCAAAGACATTGGGAGGGGTAGGTTTAGGCAGCAGTGCAGAAGAATTGGAAACGGTAAAGGCACTGGAAGTGGTAGTTTTGGGGAGCAGTGCAGAAGAATTGGAAATGGCAAAGGCACTGGGAGGGGAAAGTTTAGGGAGCAGTGAACCATCATGAGCACCAGCACCAGCACCTGCAACACCACCACCACCACCACCACCACCACCACTAGGATGAACCCGTTTAGTTTGAGACTTGATGTCTTCTGCAAATATTCTCTTCTTGTTCTCGGTTTGAGCCCCTTCAGTTTGAGACGTGACGTCTTCCGCAGATCTTTTCTTCTCCTCCTTGGTTTGAGCCCCTTCAGTTTGAGACTTGATGTCTTCTGCAGATCTTTTCTTCTTCTTCTTGGTTTTCTCCAACTCAAGCACACGCTCTTCAAGATCTTCAGTAGACATTTCTGATTCAAGTTCGTGCTCTTTAATGCACTTAATTACAGTATTCAATGATTTAATTTCTCTTTTGGCTGCATCATTCTGCAATAGAACATGAAAGACCTGTGCCCCAACAGCATTGCTTTCCCTCACTGCTAATTCCTCTAACAGTTGCTTTTGCTCCTTCAGATATGCCTTCAACAAAGGCACAGGTGGAATTTTTTCTACAAGGTCAAATTCATAGATAAACTGAATAGCCTCCATTTGCTTTCCACTTCTACTCAATTTTTCCACTACATCTGCAAGAAAAAAGACCAAACATGTCATGCAGGATCTCAACCTATCCATTGGAAGCTGAAATTGTTGCAAACAACTTGAGTAAAACCCACCTTGGAAAGGTAACCCAACTTTGTAAGAAATTTCAAAATAATTAGACCGCAAGAGTCAGCAAGTTCAAGGAAATTTTCTGCTGAAGGCATACTAAGCATAATAATCATCTATGTTTGAAGAATCAAATCATCAGCTAACCAGTATACATACAGAAATATAAACATCAATTTGTAAACAATTGGACCACGATGGAAACCCTTGCAAACAAATTCAGCCTCACATGTCACAATGAGTAGATCCTTTGAGCTTCCCTTTGGAAAACCCTACATCTGAAGATACAAAAGACTCTGAAACCCTTTAAGACAACTTAGAAAATCACAGCTAGCAGGCACCTAATCTTCTGCAAAAAGAACAAGAATCTCTCCGAAGAACCAAAACATCAAATGATTAACAATCCAGTCCTTAAATTGGCATTCTTTTGAGTGGGGAAAACTGTATAGTATAGTTCACAAATGAGATTAACATTCATTTTATTTTGGGAAATTAGATGCATATTTGAAAAAGGAATTTTATGCATTTGGACTACTAATCTAATAAAATCACAAGCAGTCACTTATAAATGCACCTATTATGGACATGATTACATCAAAATAATTGCTCGACAAACTACCCAATACAAAAACTATTCAAAATTGCCTTTGGCCATTACCTGCACAGACAAGTAAAACTGCTCAAGTATCATTCAACCCTTCAGCCAATGGTCCATGTTCTTGAGAAGGCTATATAGATAAGTAGCTAAATTAAGAAATTAAGCTACTTCAAACTTCTGCAACAGTTCAATTGTTTACCAAAATCAATTGGGTTACGAAACTAAACTAACCTAGCTCAACATTTCAGCCATCTGTAAAGTTCTGACAGGATATTGACAGGTAAAAAGAACTTCGAAACAAGGGTTGGACAGTTTATCCTATCTTATTTATATCATGATTAAAATAATATCAGTTTAGTGGAGAGCATGAAATTTGAAACAAGGATTGGACAGCTGATCCTATCTTATTTATTATGATTAAAATAATATCAGTTTAGTGGAGGGCAATGGGTTTGAGTGGGAAAGAGCTGGGCACGGAATTAGCCATCCAGGTATATGGAGGGTTCAAACCGATACCTGGATGGCTAATTCCTTGCCCTTGGGGACCCTGGAGCAGGTTGTGAACCTGTTCAACCTGTTCAGTCAACTTGTTCAACCAGTTTGACTGGTACAAACTGTCCATTTAAAAAAAAATTACTAAAATTTGAACATTTTGTGTATTTTTAGCTAATTTACCAGCATATGGATACAGATCCAGATCAAGATACATCTGCCATATTTCTGAAAAGCCAGGATCCAAATATGGCATGGAATGACATAGAAAAAAATATAAAATAATTTTCATTATAAATTAAAAAAAACAGAGACAAGATTGAACCATTTAGGAATCACAGGAGTAGAACTACAGGTCGTAACCAAAACCAGAAAAAGGGAATGCTCATGCATGTTAATATTCAACATTAAGTGATAATTTTGATAAGTTGTAACCATATTTGATTATTGACGCTGTTGAGGACCATTTTGGAGTGAGCATGTAGCAAGTCATGGCTCATTACAGAGTTTTTGTGAACCACATCTACATGTCCATATCAGCGGTGAATACAGTGGTTTTCTTGAAGGCTAGGGCATGACTAAATAACAGTGTCAATGGAGTGACCAACACTATAGCACATTAGATTAGAGCAGACATTGAGAACAGACCTTAACCATAATGATAAATCAAACATTTTGAACAAAACCTGATAGATCAGACCTCGACAGCAGGTCTTGACATTAGGATAAATCAGGCCTAGGAATGGGTCTAGGATTTTAACCTTAGGATATTAGGTCTTGGAAGTTTTCTTTTCATTAAAAAATATTTTTTTGGGGGAGGACCAAAGGGTTGAAAAGGCCTCATTTCATGGCCTCAGGATCTGTTTCCTTCTCCGGGGGATCCACTTGCACGATAGATCCCAACTGGGCCTTGGCAGATCCATGGATCCTACACATAGAGGTGGCACAGATCCAGTAACACATATTTTTAGTGAACAGATTCATAAACCTAGTCATAAGCCAATTCCGATCCCAGTCTAAACTGACCCTGGATCAATTACTAGTCCAATTTCAACTTTTAATACATTGGTAATTTGAAATTCAACATGTACAGCATATCAAATAAAATATTAAAAAAACTTTTTAAAAAGATATCAATATATTAAAAGGTAATTTTGGACTTGAAATTTTACATCTTGAATGGGCTTATTGGTTAAGAACATGTGCTTCCTTGTAAGAGGTCACAGGTTCAAATACAGAGTGGGGTAGAGTATGTACCAGTGTTATTGGAACCAGCGAAACCGGCTGCTCCGACCGGTTTGGGGATCAAACCTGTCCAAATGGCCAGTTCAGTACTGAACTGGGCAGTTTTGTCATCAAACCGGCCCATTCCGTACCAAACAGGTCTTTTTTCACTAAACCTGCCGGTTTCATACCGAACCGGCCAGTTCTATAAAATTTAGCCAAATACGCTCAAAATGCAAATTGCTTTAGAAAAAACAAAAAAATTTGAGTGGGACAGCCCAATCTTCAAACCTATCGCCCTAGTATTGCTATGCAATTCATGGTAATGTTAAATTCTTGAAGTAAAAGGATGAAAATGAGAATGTCACTTTTACTTAAATTTTTAACATTACCATGAAATGACTCAAGATGTTTGAGAGTGGTTCTGACCTCACTAGATTTCATATGCAGAAAGTAGAATTTTAGATCACTTAAAATCCAGCAAACTTAACAGTTTTTCAAAATTTTGGGATTGGGCGGATTGCAAAATCTCCATTGGATTTTGTCATGTACGAGAATATGGAACTAGAATTTAATCAAAAGCACCAAGCCCTCTATGTACCCTGATGTTAGTGGCATTGGTTATCGAACTCCTTTATCATGACCCTATTAAAAATGTACCCTTTGCTGAAACAAAATATTGACTTGACATGCTACATTTTTTCTATGTTGCACGGGGACTCGTCCCCACCAAAATTTATGGTATTTCCTTCGTCTCAACGATCTAAGTACTTTGGAACTCGTTGAAAATGTCCCCAATTGGTCAAGGACGCCATTGGGGATGTGGGGATGTGGGGGCTTCTAGGTCGTCCCTCAAAAAAATGGGGACTTTTAGGGGACATCCCAAAGGTCCCTCAATAAATCAGGGACGTTATGGCATCCCCCAATATCATGCCTGATTTAAACTTTAGAAAATTGAAATTTAAAAAATAAAAACTAAAGTTCAAAAATAAAAATAAAACTAAAACTATCCTAAACCCTAAACCTATCGCATACGACCACTCGCCATACACTCCACTCATGGCGACAAAGGTGAGAGAGGTGAGACAGCGGGCGAATTCAAGACGGTGAGTGAAGATCACAAGTGAGACGATAGGTGAAGGTGGGAGCAAATAATCTAGTTAATTTGATCGAGACCAGACAAGCGTAGAAGGCATTTGATCATCTCGCCATAACATTAGTGGTATAGTTCTTAGATGCAGAGTAAAAGCACGTGTAACAGGGAGGAAGGGAGGAAACAGATTTCCTTCACTCACCCTGATTAACGGTGACGAGAGGAAGCGCTTGTAGCCGTGGCGTGAGGAAGGGAAAAGCTATTGCTTTAGTGAAAGGAAAACGGCATAAAACAGGTAGCAAATTCAACCAAATGAGGATGTTCATTGTTTAGAAACAAATTTCAGTCTATTGTCTCAGATTTTTAATTTTTCTTAAAATTCTAAAGCAATATATTGCATTTTTAAATTTTTAAATGTTATTTTCTTTTAATTTCAGACCGCACCTCCAAAAACAGATCAAATGGACAACAATACTTCAACAATTTGTCAAAAAAAATCACCAAGAATAAGAAGAAAAACAATGGTGGTTGAGAGGATTAGATATGTAACTTTTATGGTCATAATGGGCAACTACACTAGGGTTTACGATCATCTTTGGGCTATTCCTCGAGATGGAGTAAAGGCATGCACCTGTTCATTGGAAAATAGAATTGAACTTATTAAAATTCACATGGTTGTCATAGGTGGCATTGTAGAGATGGAGGACAGCCCTACTGTCTTCAAAAAACCAAAAGTTTTAAGCACATAAGAAGAGTACTCTCAAAGAGAAATCAATGAAAAAATCCAACTGATTTAATTGGGGGTTATGGTTCCAATAAATCTAGTTCAAGTAAAAAAGCCAAAGTTGTTGCGACAGAATGGTTCAATGTGCAACGCAAGAATGAGGCAGAGGATGCAGTGGTTGAATTCTTCTTTGCCAATGGAATATCATTTAATGTCGCCCGTTCCCCTCAGTACAAAGAGATGATGAAGAAAGTCATTGTTGTTGGTCCATCATTTCAACCCCCTCGTTATAATAAATTGAAGACAACATTGTTAGAGAGGTCACAAAAAAGCAGGGGCGATGGACAGCCTTAAAAAATCATGGGTTGAATATGGGCATTCAATCGTCATGGATGGTTGGACAAATATTCAACAAAGGCATTTGTTGAACATCCTTGTCACCTCTCCAACTGGACCATATTTCTTAAGGGAAATTGATTGTATCGGAATATGAACGATGCAGCCTTTCAGTATGAGGTATTAAAAGATGCAATTGCGGAGATTGGTCCTACAAACATAGTTCAAGTTATCACAGATGTTGCATCGGTTTGTAGGTCTGCAGAGTTGATGATTCAAAGCATCTATTTTGGACTCCTTGTTGTCAGCATGCTTTAAATAATGCACTTAAAGACATTGGTAAAATTTCTTGGATCACTCACATTAATTTGGATGCAAGAGAGGCGCAAATGTTCATTTGTAACCACCATGCCTCTCTAGTTATTTATAGAAGCTATGCAAAAAATGAGTTCTTGAAACCAACAGATACAAGGTATGTCACCTACTATATCCTTCTTGCCCGTATGCTAGAGGTGCAACATGCCCTAAAGGTCACTATTATAAGTTTCGAGTGCTCTACATGGGGGGAATAGAAAATAGAACAAGGAAAGAAGGTAAGGCAATTGGTGTTAAATGATGATTGGTGGGTTGATGTGAAATAAATTCTCTTTCACTGCTCCAATAGTGGAGCTAATCAGGTATTTAGGTTCAGATTCCCCTGCCTTGGGGAAATATATGAGTCAATTGATAGCATGATTGAAAAGATCAAGTCCATCATTCGTCAAAGGAGCCATTTTTGGTGTTATTTAATGAACTCCAAAAATTGATAGAAAAGAGATGGAACAAGTTAAGCACACCTCTTCATATGGTTGCTTATGCACTTAAACCAAAGTCGTATGTGTTGAATTTCCACAAAAATTCTACAACTGGTATGATGAACAATATGAATCTAATTTCTTTTCACCAAGACATAGAATTTCTCAACAATAGATACACAGCAAAATAAAACACAGAGCTAAACAACACAGTCACACAAAAGACACAACTTTTCTTAGGAAAACCCACTTCTTGTTGTACAATTTTATTGTTCTGAACAATTAGATTTCTTACAAGGCAAATAGTGACCCTAAGAACACACTTGTTCTCTGCTATACTAGTTGTACACACCCTGCAACCTATCAACCTCTACTCCTACTTGCTTACAGCATGTCTGGCCCTTTGCCTTTGCGTAGGAGATCTCCTATTTCCTAGTGCAGTCTTGGCCCCTATTATTTAGGAAAAACCTCCTAAATCCTAGCGCAAAACTGGCAGCAATAAGTCACTCATCACAGTGTATTGGCTCCTCCAAAGTACGCGCTCTCAACAAGATCTCTCACACACACGACCTTGTGCATACAAAAATGAATAAATTTGTGCCTTCATCCATCCTTTATAAGTTAGATCCATGCTAAAATTGGCAAGTACAAATTTAGAATAGTTGTTGTGATTGACTTGTTAACTAAGTTTAACTTGTCTCTAACTTGTCTCCAAATTGACTTGTTTGACTTGTTAACTTGCCTCTAACTCGTCCTTGCCTCAATTAGAAACTGGAGCTCCCAACTCATTTTATCTAAATTTATAACTGCCACTTGATATGTGGTCAAACCGAAGGAAGAATCCTCATAACTGGTCCACCAAATCTATGCATGAATTCTCCAGCTCCATGAAATCGTCCATGGTAAAAGAAAGATTGATCGTGGTCTTTCTCTAGCTAAGGCACATGCATAGAGAAGACCTTCTCTCACTACTATTTTCCACTGTATGTGGAGAGGGAAGGCATAATTTCACCAGTAGATGACCATGAAGTGAAGCAAGGCTTTATTGATCCCATGGAAAAGATGTATATAAACTAGAGCAAGCAACCATATTTCAAGAACAGTTTCTTGATTTTGCTTTGCTCAATAACCCACTTTCTCTAAAGCTACAAAGGAATATTTGTTGGTAATGGCACAAAGAAGTCTCAATGGATGGTGGAGGGTGTATGAGGACAATGCACCAGAAATACGCACTCTTGTTATGTGTTTACTATCTCAGGCTGCTAGTTCTTCAGCTGCAGAAAGGAATTGCTCTATACTTAGCTTTATCAACTTTATTAAGAGGAATAGGCTTACCTCTAAAAGAGCGGAGAAACTAGTTTATGTGCACTACAGTGTTTGCCTTCTTACAAGGAAGAAACTGGAGTATTTATAGAGATCTGCAGCACAAGGGGATGTAGATCTTGAGGATGCTTCCCAGAAGGATGATGACGATGATGATAATGATGATGATGATGGGCCATCTATCCATGCAAGATTGGTTAATCTACCATTAGATGACATTGTGCCACAGTTGCAAAGCATTGATGATTAAGGGAGAGAAGAAAGTGATGTTCAAGCATTTTCAGATAGGCTTGATGCAAAAGATATGAATTTTTGAGTAGCTTCAGCCTTCACTCTACTATGGATATTGACTCATACTTCCTTTTTTGTTGTCTTGAGGCATTTTGATTTTTCCAGTCAGCACCTACACTAGTGACTATGTATTATTTTTCCATTTTGGACTATAGTCTATAATTTATAAATTTATAATCCATGGTCTTCTAGACTCTTAATTTTGGATTTATAATTTAATTTTCATGATTTGTTCATGTTTACAGTTTTATTAAATTTTACTTTTAGGCTTTATCTACGATTTAAATTCTAAAATGATTCATCATGCGTCATAGAATCACTGTAGACAATGGTAGATTGTAGGATGTAGCAAACTAATAGTACTTCTTAAGTTCTTGACAATGGGCAATGATGACGAGATTTGTTTTTGTGATGCACAATGATGATTAGATAGTATTAGTATTTTAGTTTGTAATTTGAATTTCAAAATTAGTAATATTTCTTACTTTTATATTTTAATGTAACATTCATGTTCACGCTAAATTACTAAATTTTATTTTAATTTTCATTTTTTAATAAAAATAAAATTTAATTGTCGCACTTGTCGTCCCCAACCTATCATCCCCTGAAAATTTGGGGGTGTGCTCTAGCCATCCTGAAAACTCGTCCCCCCGTATCCTCCGTCTCCCTATCCCCATGGCTAGTACAACAAAGATTTTTTACATACATTTTTTCTATCTTATTTTAATGCCTGGAGGGTGATATTGATGACAAAGATCCCAATATGAGCAATGATTTTGATGATATGTATGTATTTGTTGTAGCATGATTTTTTTTCGAAGCTAGAGGCCATCTAGAACCTGTTTGTTGATGTATTTTCGATTCGGAAATGGATTGCACTCAATGCTATTTTGGTTATGTGCGGCTTTACATGCTATATAGATGAGAAATTTTGCTTATTTGTGTATAAATGGTTTTGACCAATGTTACTTGGAAGCGGGAGCGGGAGCGGGAGTGAAAACAGGTGTGGGAGTGACTTTTCAAAAGCTCCCAGTTTAGGAGCGAATCCCAGAGCGTTTTTTTATATAATATATATTTTTTATATTTTTTTATTTTATACATATATTCAACAAAAACATTAGAATGATGATAGATAAAAAAAACATAAAGAGAACATTAAAACAATCACTAGGAAGTTATAATCTTCATCAACCACGTCCACAAGTTAGTAACATAGTAACATACAACATATTGAGTCTCATGATTCATCAATCTTAAAGTTTCAAGCTTTCAAAATTCAATATATAACATTTATCATCATTAATCGCCAAAGTTGTACTTGTAAGCTAAGTGTAACCATTACAACAAATAATATCTAACATGAAATGAAATGTTATAAAATGAAATGAAATGAAACAACTTTCAACTTTCATGAAGCATCATACTCATAATTCATTACTAATGAGCTAAGTCCCCTGACACATGGATTCGAGATTTGTAGGATACGGGGATTCGAGAGTCGGATTCGGACACGATGACCCCCCGGAACAGGACACGTAGGATTCGTTATATATTATTTTATTAAAAAAATAATATATATATATTAAAAACTAGATATTTCTTACACAAATTCTCATTAATGATACAAATTCATTGATTTCAAACATAGATAATCTAGATGTTAGTTTTATTGTTTACAAAGTAAGTACATAATAGTAACATACTAAAATTATAGCAATTAGCATGCATAGTACATACCAAATTCAAATACATCAACATGTTACATAAAATGATAAATCATGATTCATAAATGAAAGACAACTTACAATTACAAGATAGTAAGATAAAGACACTGACAACTGTAGTTTTCTCACTAAGTCATCAAATCAAAATGTGCTACAGAGGTAGTGTAATGGCAATGCTGCAATGGCAAATAGAAATAGAAAATATAAAACAACTACAGGTATACAAGCCTCAAGGCAATAGATAGTCGGAGCCCATGACTCATGAGTCAACAATCCTCATAGTCATCATCAGAATCAGCATCAATGTCCTCATCATCATGGTCACCACTGCTCGCCTCTGCATCTGCTGGTGTGGAGGATGACCCCTCAAAAATATCACCGTCATTAAATCTAACAGGCTCTAGCACTGGATCATTGAGATCCATGTTGGCAAATGCCAACTCAACACTGTTGTCCAGACCCATATCATCAGGAAAGACATCCCACATCTTTGTCTTTCCCCTCAACCACTCTTCCCTCTGCCTGTAAATAAGACGAAGGTTGGTGTGCACATACACCATTGTCTCTGCCCTGGACTGCTCAAGCCTGCTCTTCTTCACACTATACAAATTCCCATATGTGCTCCAATTCCTCTCGCAACAAGAGGATGAAGTCACCTGAGAGAGGAGACTCATGGCTAACTGTTGAAGAGGAGGGCTTGTTGCCCCATGATTTGCCCACCAAGAATAGGGCATCTTAGCCCCCCTGTCTCTAATCACATCATATCCTGCAAATCGACCAATGCCAGTGGAAAACTCTGCAAAGGCATCCTCCACCTCATCAAAGGATGCACTATCCTGGAAAACCCGCCTAAATGCATCTTTCCTCCCCTGTAAAATTTCACCATCCATGTGAGGAGGGAATCTGCGGGAAGGTCCACCATTCAGCCACTCATGGTTGTAGTATTTTGGGTTCAATGAGTGAGCCAAACAATGTAAAGGTCTTGACCTCCCTGAACCTCTTCAACATCATGAATGAAGAGGCAAATCGTGTATCAACAATCTTCAACAATGATAGATTGTTGTACTCCTAGTAGATAGTGAGGGCATTTGTATGATTTTGCACAAATTTATGGATATGTCGTGCATCCTCAATAATGTTACCAATCCAAAGCACATCAGAAGCAATGGATTTCAGTACTAAGTTCAATGAATGGACAATGCAAGGTGTCCAAAACACTTGTGGATATTTAGCTTCCACAATCATGCCAACAGCCTTGCAAACATGTGCATTATCTGTAATGATTTGCACACAAGAATCAACACCTACATCTTCAATAACTTTAATAAATAACTCACCCATAAATTGTGCATCCTTGTATTTTCCAAGTGTATCCATTGCTTTCAAGAAAACTGGACCATTCAAGGAAGACACCATGAAGTTGATGACTAGGTGTCGTGCTGGATCTGTCCATCCATCAGAAACAATGCTAACCCCAGATGTTGGCCATGATGCTACAATAGGCTCAAGCATTTTTTGCACCTCTTTTTTTGCCTTTGTCAACAATGTGGTTCTAAGCTTCTCTGAACCAGGAGGCACATACCATGATGGAGACCTGTGAGTTGGAGCTCGACGCATCTCAATAAATAGAGGTGAGCATGCAACATTAAATGATATGAAGTTTTGATAAAAAAAGAAGGCAATGGTGAAATCAAGCTCTTCCCGTTTCTCTTTTTGAAAAATCTTGTCCATTGGACCAAGTGTAATTGTTCTTCTTTTCGCTGCTTGTCCCCCAATAGAACTCTCAAATGGAAATTTGGTGGTGTCTTTCCTCAAAAATGGAAGGGGGTCTTCATTCTTGGTTTTTCTTGATTTTGCAGCCACATTTTCCATACCAACAATGAACTCCTTTTCCATTTCTTTCCTCTTTTGTAAAGGAACAGCTTTACAAGCTCCAATTCCACAACCTGGTAAAGCCAACAAATGGCCTTTCACACGGTAATATGTGCTTTTGAAATAAATGTGGCAAAAGTTGCATCTCCATTGCACATTGCCTTCTCCCTTCCCCTTGGTGCTTGTCCCATCCTCTCTTGTGACATATTTCTACAAGGGATATTTCTCAATGTTGTCTTTAGGTCCTCCTCTTCCCTCAACATTACTTGCAACAGACTCTGATGATATTGGGGAGGAGGGGCATCTCCAATGGAGACATTCTTCCCCTTCCTTTGCCCCCTAACTGCTGCCCTTGATTGAGCCATGAATCTGTAAAAAAAATAAACAAAACATGCACAAATTTGTAAAAAAAAAATTCATATACAAACTGTTGTAATAGAAATGCAAAAAAATAGAGATGAAATGCACTTACCTGGTGCTTAAATCTCCTTGCCGAATGCTCCACACTCTTAACTCCTTGCTCAAACCCTTAGCTCCTTGCCCACAGCTCAATGTATGCAAAACTGAAAAAAGAGATGGTAAAACACTGAAAGAATAGTGCCTTTTTTATGCCTGCGGGTTTCATTTTTTGGGGATTCGAATCCCAAAATCGGGACACATTGTGTCCTAACAGGACACATACGGGATTCGTACGTGTCCCCTTCTGGGATTCGAATCCCCAATGAATCGTGTCTGATTCGCAGGATTCAGACACGTGGCCTCCTTTCAGTGAATCCAGTTTCTTAGCTAATGAGTTATAATTGCCAACTTCAAACTTAAATTGTCATATATTGTTTAAAAAAATATCATAATAAATACGAAAGAGTCAATAGTTATAAAAACTACTAGAAACTAGAAAAAACAAGTAAATCTATGTTAAAATTGGCAACTAGGGCCAAACTCCATGTGGGTCATCTTATTAATGGCAACTAATATTTTTATTGGATCCCTCTCATTGAGAGGTGTAGGACTGATCTAAAGATCATCCGATTCCGATAAGTATTTATGAAGTTATGAATTTATTTATGTTATAAAACAAATTGTCAAGTCGGCCAGCATCCTATGTAGGCTCAGAAGCCCAATAGACGTGTCCATTCATCATCCACATTTTAGTATAAATAGGAGAGTACTTGAAGTCATTTGAAACACACTCTTCATGTGATCTCCTCCTCTCCACGTCTTGGGTTTTTGGTGAAGGAGAGACACACAAGAAGATACATTGGGACAAGTGAATGATGCCCTAGCTTATACGCTGTAGTGGAAACTCCTAGCCGCAGTAAGGGAAGGAATTCATACGATCTAATGGAGACACCTAGCCGCAGTAAGGGAAAACATCATGCACTGTAACAAAGACTCTCTAAACGCAGTCTATACGCAGCAATATATACGTACAGCATGGAGCACTTATACGTTGTCCAACATAAAGGGTAGCCGCAGTAAAATAAAGGAAGCCGCAATCATAAAAGGTAACCGCAGTGATATAAAGGAAGGTGCAGTCAAGACCTCGCATGTATGGGAGCAGACCCGCACCGCAAGAAGAATGACGTTGATCTCAGGTGAGTATAGGTTCTTGGTATCAAGGTGCAAATTCAGTATTTCATAAAAATACAATCTCGGTTAAGTATGTATGATAAGGGTTTTGGTGAAGTAATGAGGATGAAAATCAAACCCTTGCAACCCGCACTACAAAAACATCACTTCAGACCTACCTTCTAAACAGCCTCAGCACATGAAATATAAATGTATATGGGTACTCTCTCAAACACCGTCTCAGCTAAATGGAGATTACATTAAGTGATTATCTTAGTCATGCATATATATATATGACTGACTTGGCATAATAGTCACAATGATGAAATATGTGATACTTCGCATACCTGTGACCTGAAGGAAATATCTTAGAATGAATAAATCAAAGAAGGCTAATGATGATCTCAGTATATCTATGAGCAGCATCTCGACATACCTGTAGGTGTTGTCATCAACCGGATGGAGCTGAAGGGTCTTAAGTCTTGTAACAAGGATCTTAGCATACACTTATATTTGTTTCTATTAACTCGCTTACCTCAATTATGAACAGTCTCAGATCATGATGATGAAAGGTGCACCATGATGGGCATGTTAGTAAAGGGTAGCATGATGATGAAAGCAGATGAGAGCAGCTCAACACTGTGATGGTACAGCATGTTGCCACACGGTAAGGTGCAGCAAATGGACGAAATGCAACGCTACGATAGGTGAAGTCGTCACCTTGGAGAATAATTTGAAGCAGAATGTCTTCAACTGATCTCATGTATCATCGTTATAGGAAATGATCTATGCTCAGATCTAAATAAGTCAAAGTGTTGACTTCTGTTGTAAATGTACTCTCTCTCTCTCTCTTCTGAACTTTGAAGAACATAAAAGAAGAATTGATCAAGGGTTTCCCCGCATTGGGGTTTGTCCCTGGCTAGCGCCACTTCTTGTGTCCTCTTGTCTTGGCTTGTCTTCTGCGATTTATATTTATGTTCTATTTGTAGTTTACTTTATGCTGATGTGACTAATCTGGAATTGAAATTGAAATAAATTGCTCTAGCATAGAACATACCTAAAATTAACAATCTATTATCTATTGTTTATGCTTGGGCCTCTTGCCACCACGAGAAATGTCTAATTTTTTAGCCCTGTTGGAAAATCAAGATCTTCGTCATTAATATCACCATATAAGCATTAATATCCTGAGGTATCTTTGTCATTACCTCTGTATATGTATAGGGATCTTTGTCATTAATATCACCCTCTAAGCATTAACAAAAGATAGAAAAAGCATAGTGTGTCAAGTCAAGATTTTGTTTGAGTGATGCGTACATTTTTAAGAGGGTCATGATAGAGGAGTTCGACAACCAATGTCACTAACATCAAGGTACATAGAGGGATTGGTGCTCTTGATTAAATACGAGTTTCATACCCTAATACATGACAAAATTCAATGGAAACATTGCAATCCCCCAATCCTGAAATCCTGAAAAACTGATAAGTCTGCTGGATTTTGAATGAAATCTAAGTCTAGTTTCTCCGTATGAAATCCAAAATTTACCATGAATCGCATATCGATACTAGGGCCATAGGCTTGATCATTAAGCTGCCCCACTCAAAACTTATTTGTTTCTTTGAAAAAAAAATGTATTTGGAACATTACTGCACAAATAGAATTAAACATAACAAGAAAAAAAAAATTAAAAATTAAAATTATATTATATATCATGAAATAAAAAATAAAATTGCAAAAAAGGCTAAACGCTCCACAAATGCTCACCCAAAATGCAAAGACCTTTTTTTTTTAGGAGCTTTTCGAGAGCGCGCTCTGGAGCAGTCCCTCTTGGAGCCAGAGCGCGCTCCCTCTTGGAGCGCGAATTGGGAGTGGGAGCAAGAGGGGGGGTGGGCTCTCCCCCACAACCCTAGTTTGGATTCATATGGATGCCCATGAATATATATGTTTTTCTTTAAAATATGAATATTTTATGTGTTTTTCGTCCACTGGTTTTTTGGTCTAGGTTTTTACCATTTCCAGTACAATTCTCAGTTCATAAGGTTTTTTGGTTCAATCACCGGTTAGGTTCTTATAACATTGGTATGTACACCTCCATAGACTTTAGCAATCAAATCGTTGTGTGCAAGTGGGTCCCTTGTTCCACAAACAAGGGAGTCTCATACACCAATTTGGTGTCTAACTTGGCCGTGACTTTAAATGATTACTATTATTACATCTCAATGAGACTCATTAGGAAACACGGGGTACATGAAAAGACACTAAAAAGTCACAATTCTATCCATACACCACACTAAATTAAGCTCTAAACTAGGGATGCAAATACACAAACAGCGCAAATCCTAATATTCTATATATTTTAAAATCCAACTAAAAATTGTTCAAAAAAACAAAGTTGTTGCAACAATCTACCTATACCAAGTTTATGTTGGTTTTGGTCAAGTGGTTAAACCACTAGACTTTAACAACTCATACCCAGGTCCAAACATGCAAAAGACATAGTTGTGTTAATTTGGTCAGCAAACATGTAATGTCCCCATCCGCTTAGGAGGCATAAGGGGAAGATTTCACTAGCCTAATTAAGTTCACGTAGGCTAGGACGAGAAAATTAATTAAGGGAACACAATTCGCCCAAGAGAATGTTAGAAGATCGAAAACGCAGAAAGATTTTCTTATATAAACAATTACTTGTGTTCCTATTAACTTTGTTTATGTTCTTTTATCTTCTTTTCATCAAGCAATCATCGAATTAAAACATGAAGATCAAGGACACTAGATATAGGTACTCAGCCAAGGCTAAAACCCCTCTATAGAGGAAAACCTAGTCAAACTCTTCCACTAACAAATTCAAATTGAGATAGACCAAGTCCTAGGCTAAAAGACCTTCCTCCTCCACCAAGTCAGCCCTTAAACTCTCCTTCCAAACTTCAAAGATCAACTCCAACAATATTGCATCACTGACAAAATTGCGGCCCTACTGCTTTAGAATTTTGGCCCAGCTTCAAGGCTGCAACTTCGGCCCTCCTGCAGCTTCAACGTCTTCGCACGTATGAGATAAGTGAGAAAATTCAATTTCTTTTGCTTGACAGAGACTTCCTTCTCCATTGCTAGGTTTTCCTCCTTCCTTGAATTTCGCAACCTTTTCCTGCTTCCAGACACTGCAGATCAAACTTCTTGAGATGTGCTCCAAGTGAGGTCGAGTTGTTGCCTATTTATAGTGGTTGTAGCTCACTTTTGAGGCCAACTTGTCCTTCTTTGAGACCGACTTGGTGGAGGAGGCTTAATTGACCTATTTTACACAAAAATAAATTTCTTTGTTGATTGATAATGCCCAAGAATGGTCTATTACATTATGACATGGACAAGGACACTTGACATAAACCCTAGAAGCCTACAATGGAAGCTTTGACCTATAAACCATTTGTCCATGCATGAAACCCATGCTTTAATAAGTCAATTTATTTCATAATAAAATTTATTTTTCTTTCTTTTGACAAAAACATTACATCATGACTCAAGTACAATTACGAAGACCGACACTAGTTACAATTTTCAATGGAGAAGACTATATAAAAGCTAAAATGGAGAAAAGGAGAACATGGGTTCTAGGCTAATATAAATTCAATTTTAAATTATAAAGTGAGAAAACCCACTAAAGTGACTTTATTAAGATAAAAGGTAAAAGGGTGACAAAAGGGTCAAGTGAGATATAAAAAGGGGAAATGGGGAGTCTCTCCTCATTCTTGCATATGTTCACTTGAGAAATAGATTTTGGGAGAGCTCTTAAGGAGATTAGGGTTTTTGGAAACCCTCATTCTGGTAGAGTTGGTTTCGGTGTTGAAACTATACACCCTAACTAGTGTTGGAATGGAATCACTCAGATTTCAACATTGCACTTCATTGTTGAGGAAGATGAAGGCAGTGACAAAAATGGAGAAAATTTAAAGGTGTTATTAGTTGATTTTATAAGTTGTCTTTTAGTGTTCCTTGCTCATCTATACAAGCCAAGTTTTGGGTTACATTTGGGCGAAGTTATTTCTAAGTAGTGGGTCGAGTTTATCTCCTGTTGTTGGTTGCCGAGTTGGGTTATTTAAGGAAGCAGAGTCTCATTTTCATAAGCCGAGAGCAACTAAGTTGGGGCAGAGATCCATCCCTTTTCCACAAGTCAAGTCACACTTATCGAAGGGGCAAAGAGTCGCCCTCTTTATCTGGCCATGAGCACAAAAAATCTAAAGGTGTTATTAGTTGATTTTATAAGTTGCCTTTCAGTGTTCCTTGCTCATCTATGCAAGCCAAGTTCTGGGTTACATTTGGGCAAAGTTATTTCTAAGTAGTGGGTCGAGTTTATCTCTTGTTGTTGGTTGCCGAGTTGGGTTATTTAAGGAGACAAAGTCTCATTTTCATAAGCCGAGAGCAACTAAGTTGGGGCCAAGATCCATCCCTTTTCGACAAGTCAAGTCACACTTATCAAAGGGGCAAAGAATCACCCTCTTTGTTTGGCCATGAGCACACTAATTTAAGTGGGGCCAAAACTTCCTTTTTTGTAGGTCAAGAATATCCCTATTAAGTGGCCGAGGACCTCACTCACTAAGGACCGAGTGCATATTTCTTTAGTGGCTGAGTATCTCAGTTTTGGAGGCAAAGGTTTTACTGATAATATTCCTGAAAGGGTTGAGTTCCTTGTTTCCTTGGAGTTGAGCAGACTATTGTGTATGGAGGGTAGTTTCCAGACTATTCATATCAAACTTGGGGACTGAACTTTTAAGTTATTTACAGAGGAGCTCAAAGGGGTCATATAGTAGTAGGCGTTTATCAATGGCATTTACACCCTTTGAAGTTATTATAAATTAATTACTATTGATTTGAAGTATTTTTTATTTTGGTACTGTGTACACTTGTTAAAATAAAAAATAAAAAAAATATACCTACATCCATACACAAGCAAACTGTTTCACAAAGCACCATAGGGACAAACTTAAACAACTACGAAAATTTTAGTGGAAATTTCAAGATATTCCTAAGAGGGTATCTTACAAGACAAAATTACCAGATGTGAGATTGGTTGGGAGTCTTGGGCATCCTTGACAAGCAATAGATACCAAGTCTCTAAACAGATGAGACCATGTGCAAATATTGCGAAAATTTAAAAGAATAGCCCCTCTAGTTGGACCATCTGAGCCAAAGGTAGAGTTTGTAATGTCCCCATTGAATTAATTGCAAAAGGGAGGACGCAATAGCCTATTTAATCCCATAGGCTAAAGTCATCATTACTTGATGTTAAGGTAACGTTAGATAATAATAGTTAAATTTGGGACAAATGGAGGGAAACTTGCTATTCGCTCATAACTGAAATTAGGAGGGAAAAGCCACAGAGAGAATTTGTAAAAATGAGAGAGGAGATTCCTTATGATCATCATGGATTGTCATTCTTCTTGATTTTGGGGTGAGGCACTTGGAGGGTATTAAGATCCCTTTTCTCTGATTGGTTTCAGTGATGAAAGAATCCACCCTAGCCAATCCTCCTACCTTTCTTTGTTACATGACCAAAATCTAGCTAGAGGATCATCATTTTATGGCAGCGAACCATCTTTATGTGGAAAACGGGTGCTCGAATCTTAGCTTTTGTGGTAGCGAGGGCTGGAACCAAATCCTTCTGAGGCGGTGAACCATTTTCCTGAGGTAGTAAAAGGCTGGGATCATCACTCAAGTGAAACGAGGGCTGAAAAGAGGGCAACGACTGAGTTACTTGTGGTAGCAAGGAATAGAGGTTTATCTACGGCCGCAAAAGAGTTGGTTTGCTACTCCAGTACAACATAAGGTCGACTTCAAGGTCGCTGATGACCTACGAGGGCCATGTTCAGAATTTAAAAGGTGCAACTGATTGAAGTTGAAGCAGCAAGGGTCATTACAAAAGTACAGAAGCAACAAGTTAGGCACATAACGTAGTCCAATAGCAAATCTAAGTAGTATTAGTTGAATTAAGGTTAGGGTAGTTCCTGTGACCAATTGTTGAGTAACAGAACCGTGGATAATTTCATTTGTAAATAGAAACTAATTGGTGTTGTTAGCCCTATTGGGGGGTCTGGGGAACTTGAGCTGCATGATAAATTGATGAATATTGCAACACTATTATGAATTACAATTTTGTCATATATTTATTAAAGCCTTAACTCAGAATTGCATCCCAAGGGAAATTCCAAGAAAGGGGCACTATAGTGATATCAAAGTTGTGCATCCTGCCAGCCTGTGAGCATATAATTTATGGATGCTCCCAAAGGATAGGGAAAACGTTACAATCAGGAAAAAAAGGGTACCAACAATTCAATCATGGTGAACAAGGAAGAGTAGCCACTAGAAATTAACCCCTTTAACATCTTGGGGAAGCTAGCAAGAGAGAAACAATAGATGGCTCAACAGATGGCACAAGGGCAGCAACATATGACTCAACTTATGGCACAGGGTCAGCAACAAATGGCCCATCTTTTTACCCATGTTTTGGCAAATATGAATAATGCAGGTAACAATGCTACTAATGGTTCAAATGGAGGCAACAAGAATTTGGTAGAAGGAAGCAACAGCGATAATCTTGGTCCTTTTAACATCTTTGCACAAAATCACTCAAGTGCAACTAGTAGGAGGACCCCCAGATCTCTACTACCCTAGTTTCTAGATGGTTGGGTTAGCAGTAAACCGAGGACCTACAAAATAGAACAAAGATTTTTCAAAATATTCTAGGGAATATGCATCAGTAGGAAAGGACGTTCGAGCAGCCATAACCCTTATGAAGTTTAGTAACATTAAGTACAGAAACAGGCCTAGGGATCATAACAAGGGCACGCAGTGAAACTACAACCCACTATGCAAGTTTGGGAAATTGTTCATCCCCTCTTTTGATGGGTCATCCAATTACTCAACAAGAACTTGGTACAAAAGTTAGAAACCTACTTCCAACTTACCCAATGATGGAAGCAAAGGCTATCAAATATTATTAGGTAGACTTGACTCAGGGAAAGAGTCAAAGTTGACTAGGTCAACAATAATGGTTTTGGACCCATGGTTTTTTGGTTGCCCAATGGTTTTCTTTCCATGGATTGCATGTAATGGAGCCTTTAAAAAGTTGGGACGAACTCTATTATAATGGGCCAAGGGAGGTGAGCAGTGAAGGCTCACTTGACCGACTTGGCTAGGGTTTTGACCAGGGACTATTAAATTCCATTAACCAAAACATTCCCTGGAGTTGGGGTTTTCCCAGGGTAAAGATTGTGTCCATTGTATTTATGCTTTGTGTTTGGTTGTTGGTTTGATTTTCCTCTCCATAAATATTGTTTCTCTCCAGTCAAATTCTACATTTGGTATCACAGCCAAATATTGGCTTCAAAGAGACGCCTAAGTTGCCAAGGGTTTATATCGCCTGATGAATAAAGCTATGTGAAGGTTGTTTAAATTTAACGAGGTCCAATCTACTGCATTGATGCAGATCAGGATGTGGAACCCAATGGTTAGAGGAGCTAGCAATGGATCCCTATGGCTGAGAAAGGGCGGCATGGAGTCGACAAAAAATATGGTGTGAACTATGTGTGCTCCGCAATAGAGCCACTGGTGATCCCCATGGCCATGACGGCGAACGACCACTGGTACAAAAAATATTCACCGTTGGCCCTAGATGTGGAGCATGGAGCTAGAAGGCATGACTCAATTGGCTCTGTGAGGTCATTTGCAACCAAGGTAATGGTAATGGTAATGGAATGGTTCTGGTAGAGGATAAAGCTTGGGGTTGGGCGAGGGTTCATTCTCGAAGAACGAGATGACATAGAACTACAAGTTTGATAGCCGAGTTGGAAACGAGAATGAATTACATGTAAGTTTTGTGTGTTATGTGAGTTCAATTTGGGAGTGGAAGTTGTGGATAAGTGGTTGTGGGCACAACGATGTTGTGAATGGAGCTATTCGTGGCCCATAAGCATCAGAGAAGTAAAGCATTATTCGATAGTACTATAACATGAATGATTGTTGTGAGGGGGCTTGACGTTTTAGACAGTGCATTTGCAAACGAATTGGAAGTGGATGGGTCTAGAGATTATGCTGAAACGACCAAGGAAATGTAGATTAGATGTGGCATTTCCAAGATCAATCTGAGTAATGGCCCTAGCAGTACTGGTGGAAATCATAACAAGAGCAACAACAATGTTGCCAAGAGGCGCGTGGGAATTTAATCAGGGGTCTTGGGGTTATATGTTACACTAGCTAATGATAAGTGCTTAGAAGGTTGGTCAAGCCTCAGCAGAAATCCTTCTAGCCTAGTGATGATGAGGATGATTCTAGCCGACACCTTTATTAAGCCAAGGAGTTCAGGAGAGTATTCAAGATCAAGGTTTCTTGGAAGCAGAAGCAAGAAGCAGCAATTTTTCAAAAGCTTTTGGGTCGGGAGCGATTTTGGGACCGTTTTTATATAATATATATTTGTATATAATTTGATCCATGTATGTCAACAAAAGCATGTAGAATGATGAATTAGTTATAAAAAGAATAAAAACATGGAGTAAAACTATATAACATCAATCATCTAGTATTTATAATCTGCAACCACAAGTCCACAAGTTACAACATCTCGATTCTCATCATGTTGGGTGTGGAGCCTAATTATCTTCCTAACTTAGAAATATTGTTTCGGCCATGTTTGGATCTCAGTACCCAATGGGGGAGTGTGGGGGGGCTTGTCCCCCAACTACCATTGCAAGTGGGTCCAAGGTGGGCAGCAAAATTACCTTGTAAAATATTGTAATTGTGCAGTCAATCTCTACAGTTCATTAGGCAAAAGATTTGATGGTAGAACTCATATTAATTTAGGGTTTTTTGCTCTAGAAGGCAACCCTCAATTTGTATGAGAGAATTGTATTGCGACTGGGTATCATTTTGTATCTATTCATATCTTTTGCTAGCACTTGATCACAAGTTTTGACTCTTACAGACTTTTATTTTGATCACATTGCATAATCTTGTAGAGATGCTTTCTTACACAAACATATGAACTAGTGTAGGTTGTTTTACAATGGGAGCATGTAAATTTGTTGTTCCAACCCTTTTCCTTCTCACTAGCTTTGTTGCATGATTTTACAAGGGTGTTAAATAGTAGATCAGAATTTTTTTTGCATAGTGATTTTTTTTTCTTTTTTGCAGGAGTGCTCTCCTAAAAATCACTCCCAAACAAAGCGATTTGGAAGTGTGCTCCTTGTTTTGCTCCCTAAGCACTTACATTCGGAGCGCGCTTTAGAAGTGGGTGTGAGGGGGGGTGGAACTCCCCCGCAACCCTGTTTAGGATTAACCCGAATGTATCACCATTCCACGTCAATGAACATGCCCCTGAGGTTGAAAAGTAACCAGAGTTCTATGAAATCCCAACATATGGCAAACCCTAGTTTCAAAATAGAGGCTAATGCAGATAGTTTATTTAAAGATCGAACAACCATAGAAATTTACTGCTAGTTGTAGCACCTGTGATTTGTAAAAGCAAACTTTGTAAGGATAGAATCTTAGAGAAAGTAGAGTGGGTTGTGGAGAAACGATGTTGGTAAATGTCATGATAGTAATTGTGATAGTTGGAGTTATTTACAATTAAGGGTTTTGATAGGGTCAAGGACAGCATCGAGACGAATGGGTTATACACATTAACAAATTATGTGAGCTGGAGACTTGCCTGTGGAGGTTAGTGGTTGTAGGTATGTTAAATGTTTAAATGAGAAACAACCATGGAAAGTAGCTTTGGAGAGGACAGCTTGAGGCTTGGAGCATGTCATGACAATAGGATGGGTCAACATAGCAGCAACAACAAACAAAAATTATTATATGAGTCAAAAAGTTAATTGCATGTAAAAGAGTATATTGGTGTAAGACCTGGTAAGGCATGCGTACCCCTGGGAAATAGTCGGTAAACTCTGGAGTTAGACCTATGTGATAGGGGGGCAAGCGGATACCTTGGGTATAAACAACGAGGGGGGGATGGGCTAGAGTAAGCGAGTTTGACTCACTGTAGAAATTTGATCGAAATTGCAACTACTCAAGATTTCAAACTAAAAAACAAGAGACACAATTCTACTCTATTGATCTACGGAATGAAATTCACAATTTAGAACAACATGCATAGACATGCAATAAGAAAAACCACAAATACATTGATTTCTAGGGGAACCCAACTGGGAAAACCCCCTCAAGCCTTTTTGAATTAATCAGTTGAATAAAGAAACTATTCCAATTGCTAGCTCCAACTCTGAGCTCAACCTACAAAAGAATAATTGTTCCCCTGCTCAATGAGAAACTTTGGCATAACACTTAATCAATTATTTGTTCAGCAAACCTCTTATTCCCTTCTGCAATTCATGAGGAAATTTGCCTCTATTATTTAGGAATTTCCTCCTAACTGATTGCACAATTCCCAAGGATTGATCTTCTGACTCATGCAACACTTGTACACTCAAAACTAGTCTACAACTAATGTTACACTGCCTTGTCATCTCAACTTCAACAGAGGAACTCAAATTCCTTGCATGCACTAGCTATTTCGAGTTGATTGATCAGTTAACTGATAAATCTCTGAGTTATACTATTATCCCATTGCACAACTAACCTTCAACTAACTCTATCAATAGTTAGAGGTTAGATAACTAAATACAACTGAAAAGAACTGAAACGAATTACTAAAATTTAGCAATCACACTTGCATAACTGAACTCCAAGCCCTCTAACTCGAATTTACTAAGCTAATTGAGTGACAATATCCATGTCACACCAGTTAACGACCTCCAAATTGTCATGTTTGATGTGGAAATTCGATTTTACTCAATTTGACTAAGGCTAAAGTCAAATTGAGTCTTTCTTGCTACATTTTTTCAACACTTCCTCTTAGCAAGAAAGGGATTTTTCACCACCCCTATCCTGCACCTGTGGAATTCAAATTTACCTCTTGACAATCCCTTTGTCAAGATGTCAACATCTTGCTCCTCAATTGGAATGTACTATAGCATCATAATTCTCCTCTGCACACAGTCTCGCAAATGATGATATCGGATATCAATGTGCTTGGCCTTGTCATCAATACTGGATTCTCAAAGAGCTTAATGCAACTCTAATTATCACAATATATCACTGTCAGACCCATCTCCTGACTGAAAAGACCCACAAGTATTTTCCTCATCCATATGGCCTCACATGCTATTTGACTTGCAGCCATGTATTCATCCTCTACTGAGCTAAGTGCCACAGACCTATGCTTCCTGTTGTACCAGGAATAGTTGCGGACCCAACACTGAAGATAGCACCTGAAGTAGTTTTCCTATATGATGGACTCCCTGCCCAATCTACATCGGTGAAGCCTTGGAGCTTCACTCCCTTTGTCCTCATGTACCATAATCCATGCTCAATAGTGCCTCTGAGGTACGATAACACATGCTTTGTTGCCTTCCAATACAGCTAGGTAGGCCTCAACATAGCTTAACTAAGTTGGTTTACTACATAGCACATGTCGGGTCTTATGTTCACAAAATACATCAAAGACCCCACAAGCTGCCTGTAAATGGTAGCATCAACCTCTTCACCAGAAGTGGAATTCTCCTTCCTCCAGTTTGTAGCTAGAGGTGTGTCCATGGGCTTACAATTCTCCATGTGAACTCCTTGAAGTATTTCAGAGGCATACTTCCCCTGAGATACACAAGGGGAAATGTAAGCCCATGGACATTAACGCATGAGGCCCATATCTTTCATCTCAAATTCCCTTGCAAGATCCTCTTTGCAAGAGCGGATCAGCTGCTCATCACCTGTCAATATTAAATCATCAACATACAAAACAAGAATAAGCAACTTACCATCTACCACAATGTGATAGTGGTTCGCATCTGCTTCACTTTTTGGTGAAGCCCAATCCACTGAGATAATTGTCGATCCGAGTGTACCATGCTCAAGGCTCATATTTGAGACCATACAATGCTCTCTCGACTCTACACACATGTGACTCTCAATCATATCTCAAACCATTCTGGCTACTCTATGTAAGTTTGTTAAAATTGGCAACTAGGGCCAAACTCCATGTGGGTCATCTTATTTATGGCCGTTGATATTTTTCTTGGATTCCTCTCATTGAGAGGTGTAGAATTGATCTAACGATCATCCGATTCCGACATGAATTCATGGAGATATGAATTTATTTGTATTCTTGACAATTTGTCAAGGTCGACCAGCGAGCAAAACGGTGTTTTACACCCCCAGCGTATCCTCAACATAGCATATAAAAGGAGGAGACCTTGTGGCATAAACACAGTCATCTCATCATCTCATTCTTCTCTCTCCTAGCTTGATTGAGTATGCGTAGGAGGAGATGATCTCTCACATGTGTGGTTAGAAAAGAGGACGCAAATTAGGTTAGGACAGCGTTGTCTTGGGTTGACTGAGGTGCAAGTGGATTGATTTTTGGCAACGTTGATTAGCGTAGGGACTCCTTTGACTGTGGTTTGGGTTGGGCAGCCTCTCCTAGGCAAGTCGCATTTCTGGGCAGCAAACATTGACCTACTTTGACCACCCTTTGACTAGCATGGACTGTCAAGGGTTGACCGCGGACCTGTACCTGCGTTGACTGCAGTCTGACCATCATTTCAAATTGTTTTGGGCTATATATTCTTGTTGTTGGAGACCGAGTTGACTGCGGTTGACTTGAGGTCAATTCTGACCTATTTGACCAACCTTGACTTTGTTGGTTAGGGTTTTGTTGCAGCTCTCATAAAATTACAGATTTGTGTAATTGTACTATCTCTATCTCTACTGAACTATTGAAGAATATAAGAAGAATTGCTCAAGGGTTTCGGAATCGGTTTCCCCGCATTGGGGTTTGTCCCTGGCTAGTGCCACATCTTGTGTCCACTTGTCTTGGCTTGTCTTCTACTGTTTATATTTATGTTCTGTATACATTTTACTATCATGCTGATGTGATTGCTATTCTAGAAACTGATATTGGGTTAATAAGAAAATTTGAAGTAAATTGCTCTTAAGCATATAGAACATACCATAATTTAACATGGTATCAGAGCTGAGGTGAAGACAAAGCCCAAGCAAGAGTGAAAGAGCAATCACCGAAGACAAAAGGAAAGGACAAAGGCTCAATGGATTCCTCATCCCACTTCCCGGTTGAAGACAAGCTCCATGAGAAGTCTGACTATCATGGATGAAAGATGTCTCTTGATCTAACATTGGAAGAGCAAGAAGTGTCGGACTATGTGAGGGGTAAAATTTTGGAGCCTCCATCAAATGCATTGGCCACTACAAAGAATAAGTACACTAAGGGTGAAGTCAAAGCAAAGAAGATTATCCGAGGTTCAATTGACAAGCGTCTGGTGGCCTTCATCTCCGAGTTGAACACCTCCAAGGAGATCTATGACAGATTGGTAAGCTTATTTAAAGTTAGTGATGCAAATCAAGTTTTGTTCCTCAAAATTAAGTTGAAGGATATTAAGAAGGGCAAGGACGAGGATATTCATCCTGCTTCTTAAGGATCACTGGGATCAAGAATGGTCTTCTATCAATTGGAGAAGTCATTCATGATAGGGAAGTAACTATCACTACCCTTGGAGGGCTCCCATCTGAATGGTATATATTTAGAACCACTTTTCTCAACAATGATCGAATTCTGGGGTTTGAAGAATTGATGTCGAGCTGCATTCGAGAAGAGACAAGGATGGTGGAGGAAGAAATGCATTCTAACAAAGGCAACCCCACTGCTTTCTCCTCTCATGCCAAAAGGAGAAATAATTATGGGTTTAAAGGTCATTTCAAAGGAAAGCCCAGATCGAAGGGTGGAAGGAAAGGAAGATGCTTTGTTTGCAATAAATTTGGCCACTATGCGAGGGAGTGTCCAAATAGAAAGGACACATCACATGATGATGATCAAAATCACTCCAGGCGCAACTTCAACAACAATCAAAGAAATGGCAGGTTCAATGGCAAAGGAAAAAGGAATGCGGGAAATTAAGGAAGTAGTCAACCCTCCAAAAAAGCAAGAAACTCCAGGTATGAAGCAAATGTTGTTAACAATAAGCAAGATGAGTATTATCTTATATCGGCCCTCTCCACTACCTCTCCTCCGGACTCGTTGGGAAATTGGCTTATTGATAGTGGTGCCTCAAGGCACTTCACTGGTTACAAGGAAGCACTCTCCAATCTAATAGAGAAGGAGACAAACTTGGAGATTATTCTTGGAGACAATTCCACCTATCCCGTAACGGGTGTAGGGAATGTTACCCTTCAATTGAATCATGGGATCAAGTATGAATCAAATGAGTTCCATGACTTTTGCAAAGAAGCTGGCATTAAGAGGGAGACCACAACACCATACACTCCTGAGCAAAATGGTGTGGCTGAAAGGAAGAATCGTACGGTTGTGGAAGATGTTCGTGCCATGCTCCATGATCAAAACCTTATGAAGTCTCTATGGGCCAAAGTTGTGAATACTGTCGTATATGTTCAAAACCGATGCCCTCATCAAGCGTTGGACTCAAAGTCTCCCGAAGAAAAGTTCACTGGTAAGAAACCTGATGTCTCTCATTTTAGAATTTTTGGAAGTCCCATATACATTCATGTGCCCAAAGAGAAGAGAAGAAAATTGGGTGCATCTGGAAAGAAAGGAATCTTTGTGGGCTATAGCGAAAATTCTAAGGGCTACAGAATTTATGTGGCTGGTCAAAGGGAAGTCGATATAAGTCATGATGTCACCTTTGACGAAGATATGGCTCTTAGCAAGGTTGACAATCTTCCTATTCTAAGGAAGGATAAAGAAGCTGACACCAGGAAGCCAGATGAAAAGGAAGATGAAACGATGTCGAATGTTGAAGAACCTATGGATCCTATTGATCCTCCTCCTCAAGAACCCTCCTCCTCTAGGAAGATGCCTTCATGGCTTAGGGAGACTCTTGAAGATGCCGAGAGAAATATTGCACCCAGAGGGACTTTCCGTGAAAGCAAGAAGCCGACCAGGTATCAGGGATACTTGACCATTATGAGCACTACCATTCAAAACGAGCCCACATCTTTCGAAGAAGCCATGTAACATCAAGTATGGAAGGATGCTATGAATGAAGAATACAAGTCCATCATGAAGTATGATGTCAGGGATGTGGTCCCCAGACCCCAGGGCAAATCAGTGGTCACCTCGAAATGGCTTTACAAAATCAAGCATGGAGTTGATGGGAGTGCTGAAAAGTACAAGGCTCGCTTTGTTGCTCAAGGCAACATGTAGGCAGGATGAGTGGTTCATCCTTCTCCAGCTGAGACATCCTACCCATGCAGTGTGGGACTCATGGGAAGTACCTCTCATCTGGGCAATGAATAGGGAAATGAGGATAGGGACCATAGTAGTACCGATGGACGCATCATGTAGCTACTGTACTCCCTATGCTAGGATGATACTGATCTGGGATCAATTGAAACTGACTTAGAGTCAGTAAAAGTGGCATCGGACACTCTTTATTTAAAACTAATTTCAGATCAGTAAGAGTGGTATGACACACTCACTTCATTGGGACTGACTTCGGGTCAGTAAGAGTGCTATTACACACTCACTTTTATCTGGGACTGACTTCGGGTCAATAGAGGATGGTATGATACATTCTCGATCACTTCTTCTTCTTCATAGTTCAGTAGAGCAGAGCAGTGCAAAGCAGTGCATTGATGGCATAGATAGTACCGACAGACAGATGGATTAGCAGATGGAGTTCTCCCTAGTTGAGAAGAAGTGTTAAAATTGGCAACTAGGGCCAAACTCCATGTGGGTCACCTTATTTATGGCAGCTGATATTTTTCTTGGATTCCTCTCATCGAGAGGTGTAGGATTGCTCTAACGACCATCTGATTCCGACATGTATTCATAGAGATATGAATTTATTTGTATTTTTGAATCTTGACAACTTGTCAAGGTCGGCCAGCAAGCAAAACAGTGTTTTACACCCCCAGCTTATCCTCAACATGGCATATAAAAGGAGAAGACCTTGTCGCATAAATACACTCATCTCATCATTTCATTCTTCTCTCTCCTTTGGAGTCTTGGGTTGACCGAGGCGCAGGTGGACTAATTTTTGGCAGCATTGACCAGCGTAGGGACTCCTTTGACTGTGGTTTGGGTTGGGCAGCCTCTCCTAGGCTCGCTGCATTTCTAGGCAGCAAATGTTGCCCTGTTTTGACCACCCTTTGACTAGCGTTGACTATCAAGGGTTGACTGCAGACCGATACCTGCGTTGACTGCAGTTTGACCATCATTTCGAACTGTTTTGGGCTGTATATTCTTGTTGTTGGAGGCCGAGTTGACTGGGGTTGACTTGAGGTCAATTCTGACCTATTTGACCAACCTTGACTTTGTTGGTTAGGGTTTTGCTGTAGCTGTCATAAAATTACATATTTGTGTAATTGTACCATCTCCATCTCTATACTGAACTATTGAAGAATATAAGAAGAATTGATCAAGGGTTTCCCCGCATTGGGGTTTGTCCCTAGCTGGTGCCACACCTTGTGTCCTCTTGTCTTGGCTTGTCTTCTACTTTTTATATTTATGTTCTTCTATCTACTTTTTACTATAATGTTGATGTGATTGCTATTCTGGAAATTGACATTGGGCTAATAAGAAAATTTTAAGTAAATTGCTCTCAAGCATAGAACATACCATAATTTAACAAAGTTTCCTCCACAACAACATCATTGAGAAAGGTGGTCTTTACATCCATCTGGTGGGTTTCGCACCCCATCTGCGCGATGAATGCTAGATGGATCTGATTAAGGAATATCTTGCAAATGGTGCAAAAGTTTCATCATAGTCCACTCCCTCTATTTGAGAAAATGCTTTGGCTACAAATCTGGCCTTGTACTTCTCGATGCTCCCATCAGTTGCATGCTTCACTTTGTAGATCCATCTGGAACCAACCATTGATTTCCCTTCTGGTCTCGGCACCACCTCCCATACATTGTTCTTCATGATGGATTTGTATTCTTCCACCATGGCATCAACCCAAACTGGTTGATAAACTGCTTCCTCAAATGAAGAAGTTTTTGTCTCAATGAGCTCTGTCATGAAAGCCATGTAACTAGTGTACCTGCCAAGTGACCTCCTCTGCCTGCGCTGTGATGTGGGAGCTTCCACATTCTATCTTGCATCCTGCAACAATCTATCAACTTCTTTGGTTCTCTTTCTCCCCTCTCTGGAAGATTCTCGTTGAGAAGGTACCTCCACTCTGCCTCTTATCTTTGTTGCATGTGGCTGCTCCACAACCTCTTGAAGCTCATCCTAAGGCTCCTCCTTTGGAGCTACAAGCTCCTGCTCCAGTGGGATACTCAACACTCATTCCAGAGAGCATCTCATGGCCTTCTCCTCATCGAACTTGATATCTCTCCTCACCACTATCATCCTCAATGAAGGTAAATACACCCGGTAATTGTATGGAGTTTCGGTGTATCCTACAAAAACTCCCAGTGCTGTTGTAGTCTAAAGTTTCTTCCTCGAATCCTTGGAGACATGACAATAAACTGAAGCTCCAAAAATTCTGAAATGGGACACATCAGTGTTTCTCCCAGAGAAAGCTTCCTTTGATGTGATCATAACAAGTATTTTATGAGGACTCTGGTCCTGCAAGTAGATTGTGGTGTTGCATGCTTCTGCCCATAGATGCAATGGCAGCCCTTGATCATGCAACATGGCCCTTGTTGCTCCCACTATGCTCCCGTTCTTCCTCTCAGCTACCCCATTTTGTTGTGGGTTATGGGGAGGTATCAGCTCTCTTTGAATACCTTCTCTAGCACAAAAATCCTTGAAGGCATGCAAAACAAATTCACCACCATTGTCGCTCCTAAGAGCCTTCACCTTCTTCTCAGTCTCCTTCTCAACTAATGCCTTGAATTCAACAAATTTGGAGAAAACTTCATCCTTCTTCTGCATGAAGAAGATCCAACATTTTCTAGAGAAATCATCAATAAAAATAACATAGTACTTATGTTTTGTTGTGGAGGTTGTAGAAAAAGATCCACAAACATCATAGTGGACTCGCTTCAAGATTGCATATATTCTGCTCTCTCAATCATGTTAAGTGGATTTGACATATTTCCCCAATGTGCAACCCTTAGAGACATCTCGCTGGTCAAGGGAGCCTTTAGGGAGACCGATGGTGATTTGTTGCATGATCTTTAAGGCACCATGGTGTAGATGACCAAATCTCTTGTGCCAGAGTTCAACATCTCTACTCTACACTTTATCAGCCTTGTTGCTCAATGTAGCACAATCTCCCATCTCAAGTTTGTATATGTTCTTTACTCGAACCCCGATCTACTTCCCCTGCCCAGTAGCTATGTGTCTCAAAAAGGCTTTCCTTCTACTAAAAATAACATCATAGCAACAATCCTCCAATACTGCTACCGAGATCAGGTACTTTTTCAACCCGGGTACAAACATAACATCTTTGAGGCGAAGAGGAGAGGCTTTCTCCCTCTCAAAGGTGACAATACCAATTCCTGTAGCGTTGTACCTCCCATCATCCCCCATTTCGATATGCATCTGGAGATCCTTCTTCTCCAGGTTACTGAAAATTTCCTTACACCCTGTAATATGGAACGGGGCATCAGAATCAAGGTACCACACACTTCCCATAACAATGTTGGCCATGCATGCTATTAGGGTGAGGTCTAATTCGAATTGTGAATCCAGTGCTTCACCTCTTGCTCCAACTGAGGGCTTGTTGGTAAACTTCTTGTGCAGACATTTTGTTGCACAATGCCTGATTTCATGGCAGTGGAAGCACTTAATCTTGCTCAAGCCTTCTTCTTGCTGTTATTTTGGTTGGATTCAAGATTGCTCTGGTTCTTCTTCCCGTTGCCCTTCTTTTCCTTTCCAACCAAGGCAAAATTCTCTTCATCCTCTGCTCTAGATGAAGTTCCATCTCTAGTATTTCTCCTAAACTCTTCGTGAACCAAATCGGACCACAACCTTTCCCAATTCGTTAATTTTTCCCTTCCATTCACAAAGTCCTAGTAACTGTGCCAAGATTTTGGAAGGCCTAGAAGAGCTAAGCTCATCAGGTAATCTTCTGCAACAGTCACCCCAACCCCTCCAAGCTCAGCACGAACTTGTGTAAATCTGGAGAGATATTGTGGAATTGTGTCATTCTTCTGCATCCTTATGTTTCGAAGTTTGTCTTTAGGGCCAATTCTCTATGGTCACTCCTATTTTCGAATAGCTCCATCAGTGTCTTCTACATAGCAAATGGTGTCTCTTTGATATGGGGATTTGAGACCACATGGTCTCTTACACCTTCTAGAAGAATTCTCCTTGCCTTTGCGACATCCTTCTTCCATTGGACTAATTATTGTGAATCCGACTGTTGGGGTTTTGCAATATCAGTTTTAATATATTCTAACCAATGTTGAAAATATCGGTATCGGCAAAATATCGGCGAGGGTCCAAAAAACATCTTATCGGCAATATCGGCAAATATTGGCAAGCATAAAAGAATGCATAATATATTCATTTTTTTCTTCATATTTTTAAACATATAAAGCAATAACAACATGAAATAAACACATTGGCACATAAATATGAAGAAAGCACTGATATATATGATGTCAAATAGAAATGATACATCAAAGGCGATGCCAAATCCTGCTAATCCCTGATAATTGTCCATTCAAGGACTCAAATGTGGAGAACCAATACAAAATAACATCACATATATAAAAGTATCTCATCATCATGAGTTATATGTAGCAAAACAAATAAAACTAACAGTTATCTATCTGAAATCATTGCCCTCTCCCCCTTTTACGGGAAAACATGATGGGCTATTTGCAGGCCTGCCCCTAGTAGTAGAAGGCCTTGGCCCTGCCTTTGCACCTAATGTCAAATAATGAGTGCTAGGTATGGAGCTGTGCTCTCCTATATCTACAGTAGATGGTGACATAATAAGTGTTAGGTATGGAGTTGTGCTCTCCTATATCTATAGCAGATGGTGTTGATGCTAATGCTCCCACAGTGTCCTCCTCCTCCTCCTCCTCCTCTGTTATGAATATAATTCATAACAAT
>APFE030713098.1:0-10065 GCA_000404065.3 Pinus taeda
TTTGTTTAATAATAACATTAAATCATAAAAAATATTTAAATAATCTAAAAATATTTAGGCCAATCATATTTGTCAAAGCAACAAACAACAAGAAACTAGACGGACTTTTTAAAGTTTTCCAGAAAAGGGAAGAGGGAAAACAACGCAAAACGTGTGGCAGATGAAGAAAAAGACGGACTGTGTACCGACCTGGAGCAGCTCGCAGGCGTCCATAATCCTGTACAAGATTGGACATAGGCGTAAATGCATCTACACTGCAAGCTACTGTAATAAAGATAAAACAGAGAGATAAGGAAGGCTCAAGAGGACAAGCCGAGCAAATGTGATATCCAACTAAAATACTGCCACAAGAAACAGAGATGGATTACCAGACATAAGCAGAGGCCAAATGAAAGATTAAAATAGCAAGCATAATGAACAAAGTAAAATTAGCTTGGTTGGATTCTGAGATAGACGGAGCACCGAAATAGAAAGTCCTGAAAACTAAAGAATGTACTGAAAAATAAATATTCAGAGTATTCTCCATTTAATTAAGAATATTCGTAGCATCCCTCCATGAAGGAATGATCTTTTCAGGAATGATCTTTCAAATCTAACACGCATGTAATTCTCTGTAATATCTAAAATACTGCCAGAAATACATTTA
Organism: Pinus taeda; assembly: GCA_000404065.3. NCBI lineage: Eukaryota > Viridiplantae > Streptophyta > Pinopsida > Pinales > Pinaceae > Pinus > Pinus taeda. The sequence goes on from APFE030713098.1 coordinate 647, forward strand.
CTGTGTCACACAAAGTTTACCTTCATGTGTGGGTCTCCACTACGATTTCTATTAGAAATAAAACACAAAAGAGATTTGGAAAACTCAAGAATTCAACATGGTACAAGGTAAAACACCTGAGCAATGGATATATTTTAAATGCTCAACAATGGTACAACGTAAAACGCCTGAGTAATGGATATATCTTAAATGCTCAACAATGACCTTTAGATGTGATAAATGAATCACTAAAATTGTGTTGATAGCTCATGATCAAGCCAACTTCAATTCTGTATGTAACCCCTTTGAAGGCTACATCATCATCCACTGGTCCAAAGGTGTAGTGTTCTCTCTCCACACAAAGTGTGAATGTGCTAAGAAAACCATCATTGAGCTATGGATGCACACATGACTTCGGGAGCTCACACACAAAGGTCCAAACCAAGTCAAGTCATGTTAAAACATGGCCAAATCAACATAATAGGGCCACTCATTGAGTTAATAGAATCTTCTTTTGCATTGGAGAGTAGGGCTCTGGTTTCTTGCAAATTAGAAATCACTTTGCACCCAATATTGCAGTTGGTTGTGTGATTCATTTACCAATTATTACTAGTTTGTCTTTGTTGTACTCAATAACATTGTATTTGCTTATTTGGGGTATCCAGTTATTACTAGACACTTACAACATTAACTATTGAGCAACATAAAGGCTTGAATTTTGACCGTGAAATGGTGCAAGAGGAGATAGTTTGGTCAGTGTCTCCCTTCTATTTGGCTCGAGTCTAGCATTTTCTCCAATAATAAACTCCAAAACTGTGAAATGTCAGAGCTAGAGTAGCTACTTACTGAATTAAGTGCTTGGTAGAGTAGCTACCACTATTAGGACTTCTTATCAGCTTAAGTAGGACCAGATCACTTCGTTCCTCACCTTCCCTTACTTAATTACGCTACCACTATTAGGATTTCTTATAAGCATAAGCAGGACCAGATCGCTTCGTTCCTCACCTCTCCCTTACTTAAGTGTTTCTTTACTGACTCTTTAGAGCTAAAAATGTTAGCTTTAGACCACTGAATGAATCCCTTACAAGATACCACCTGACCCTTTTCTCAAGACATAATGATGTTAAACAACAGACATTCTTAAACTTGTTGTTGGTTTCATTGAAGAAAGACATGCCAGTTCCTAGAAACAATCATTTGAGGACACAACAAAATAGTTGGGTTACAGAAATTGTGTTATGTCAAACCTGTTATAAAATTAAAAAGGAATAACTCTTCCTGATAACTCATAAAAATCATCTAAGAATCAAATAAAGAACTTTAAACCCTTCCAATAATGATTTTTAGATCCAAGATGTATTCAGCTACAATATATAGATTGCAAAGGCCAATGAATTTCCTTGTTTTCTAATACATTTTTTTTAAAATCAAAATTTGGTGGTCACTTTGCAGGTTGTTACAGCCATGCCAAGAGTTTCTATTGCGGATCGTACAAGGAACAGGAGGAGGCGAGGGGCGAGGGGGGCCCAATTGTGGTCCACTTCATCAGATGAGGATGGGGGAGTGATGTTAATGCTCACAATGCACCCAATAGTGTCGTTGAAAAGGGCACTGTGGAAGTAGATCATGCTATCCCACCATCAACCATGGAGCCGCCTTCAACCACAGTGCAGGGTGCAAGTTCAACAAAGAAAATCAGTGCCATCAGAGGCTGGACAAAGAAAGACATGCAGGCTGCAATTGATGACATCGAGTTTAATGGATATTCAATCCGTACTTTTGCAAAAAAACATGGTATTGCTTCCTCTAACATACATTATTGGATAAATGGGTTGACTAATACGAAGTGTAGAGGGCCTGCTACAGTTATGACTGAAGAGGAGGAGGCCGAGGTGGTTGAGTGGTGTAAGGAGATGGCCCAATTGGGACATGGGTTAGAGATTATACAACTAAAATCCACAGTAGCTCAAATATGTTAGGGGAGGCCAAACTCCTTCAAAGATGGGTTTCCTGGTAAATCATGGTGGAGTGGATTTAAAAAAAGGCATCCAGACCTTGTGCTACTTACAACTGAGGGCCTTGACAGAGATAAGGCTTTAAATCTATGCCCTGCAATTGTGTCCAAGTTCTATAACATTCTTTCTGCTGCATATGAGCAACACTCATATGCCCCAGACCATATATGGAACTGTGATGAAACAGGTTTACAGACAGGAAGGAATTGTGGTATGCGGATAATTGCCAAAAGAGGGAGTATAAATGTGCCTAAGATTTTTCCTAAGAGCAGGGAGTGGATCACTATACTGCATGGATGACAAAGGAACTATTCCTGAATTGGCTTTGTCATTTTGTTGCATCTGTACCAGGTGGTGTCTTGCTTGAAAACAGACACCTACTGATATTAGATGGCCATGGAAGCCACATGGCTTTGTAGACAATTGAGGAGGCCAACAATTTTGGCATTGACCTATTAACATTACCAGCTCATACCACTCACAGATTGCAACCCCTTGATGTCAGCGTGTTTGGGCCTTTCAAGAATTATTTCAGGATCGAACGAGCTTTGTGGATGGCAAAGAATCTAGGGGTGGAAGTAAATAGGTTTAAGCTAGCCGAGCTTGCAAGTAAAGCATTAAAAAGGGTTCTCACACCATCTAATATCAAGGCTGGATTTAGGAGGACTGGTATATGGCCACTTAATGTTGATGCTCTCGTGCATGATACTTGTTGTGGCCAAGCATTTTATGTGGAAGGTCAAGAAGCAGCGAACTTACAAGACCATGTTGATGCCCAAGAAGATGTTGTTGCTGCTGAAGGTATAATGTCCTTTTATGAGGGGCACTTATGTGGTGATGGTGATGAACAAGTGAATGAGACACAATTCGGTCATGAACCAATTGTCAATGTCATAGAGGGTGTCACACCTACTGAACCACATGCCAATTCTGCATGTGATATTCCATATGAGGCAATTGATGAAGCGAATGAAAATGCAAACTTGATTTCAAATGATAATGCAACAAGATTAAACAATGAAAAATTGAGCATGCCAACCCAGGTAATCCCACCTTCATGGTTGGCAGAGGCCGTGATGAATATCAACCCACATAATGTGTCTACCACCAATGAGGAAAGCATGGACATGCCTTCACAACCATTAGAGTTGAACACTGAACTTTTTCATTATTTTGTGAACAATGGTTCACTGGAAGAGGATCTTGTTCCACATGAGGTACCTGAAGAAGATAATGGGGGCCAATCAGTTGTACCAGAGGCTAAAAGCTAAGTGTCAGATCCTAGGGAGCAAGGGGCAAATCCCAGATTACTTGGTGCATTCCTAAAGCTACCAGTAAAGAGAGTGAAGGCCTCATCAAGGCATTCAAATGTAGATTGTCTTCGTTTGGGGAGGAATTCGCAGTTGCTCACATCTGAAGATTATATGAATTTATTGTTTGAGTCTAAACGTAAAAAAAATTAAATTCAGGAACCTAAAAAGAGAAAGAAGGAGTTGGCCAAGGACAAGAGAGCTGCAAGGATTGCAGCAGCAGAAGCTTGAACAAAGGAAAGGATGGAAAGACAAAAAGCAAGGGAAGATAAGGAACATAAAAAAAAACTGGCAAGGAAAGAGAGGGAGGCAAGAATGGTTCCAGAAGTGTTGGAAAGAGGAGGAGGGGTGACAAGCATGGAAGTTTATGGTCCAAGCCAGTTTGAGGCAAATAGGATGATGTCCAATACGCTGGACCACATTGCAGAGCACACGCCATCATACCAAGAGTTGATTAACATCCAAGTCCCTCGTTATCAGCTAGGTGTTCTGCCCACCTCATATACCCCTACCAGTGTAGGTTTAAATCCAAACTGTGTTTATATGACACCTGCACCCAGTGCTGGAGTTAGTAACACAAGTGGATACTTGGGTTATGCAGTCCCTCCATGGCTACAAGGAGCAAATTGGAGTCAAGGATATGGTAACATTCAGGCACATCCTAATCAACCAATCTTGGGTAGTCCACCATACTTAGGTCAGGCAGGAGACTCAACAATTCCGGGCAATGCAAGAAATGGAGGTCATCAAGCATAGGGGTGGCATGAATTAATTTTTGTAACTGCTATTGCAATGTGAATTTTGTAACGACCCCTGTCTCGTGCATGCAGTGACATGTTACCCGCCTATTAAAACCAGTTCGACAGGTATTTGGTCGGGTTTAGGGTTTCATTCAGTGATTACGCTGCGGGTAGTTCATTCCACCGTTCATTTCTGTTTGGGACTTGTTCTTGTCTGTTCGCTCTGCATGGTAGTTGAATTTGAATTGTAATTATGATCTGGAATTATGATGAAAGTCAACATAATATTCATAATGTGAATTTTGTAAGGATGCAATATGTTGATTGGTTTCATAGTAGAAGCTAAACTATAAACTAAATTGAATTTGAATTGGAATTATGATGATCCATGCAGTTAAATTGAATTTGAATTGGAATTATGATTTGGAATTATGATGATATGGAATTAGGGTTCCAATACATATTATACATAATCCATGTTTGATCATGCTCTTCACACTTCTAAAAATAAATTCAATTAAGCAAAAACCATAACCACATTTTACCTTAAAGATGTGTGATTTTAATTGTTAATCCATGGGCTACCACTAGAATATAACAACCTAGATTTGGGAATTCAAATTGTTAAACCAAATTTTCTATATCCTGCATGTAGTATATGTATTCAAGGCTTGCAAAAATCATTTCAAACTCCCACAATGAAAGAATTAAAATGTCTCATGATTGGACATGATTCTAATTAGCTACCACTCAATGCCTACAAAAATACAACAACAATAAGAAATGCTACAATAATAGATTCCAAGTAATCAACATATTAAGTATAGTAACAAAACGAACCATGTTAGGCGTGGATTCTTGAAATGTTTGTAATCGAAAAAGTTGTAAGGCTTGGATTGTTTTGCAAAAGCAAAGAATGAACTTTCAATGCAAAATCACAAAAAGAAAAACATTGAAGTACAAGGCTTTGCTTCCTTTTCCCAACCATGCTAGAAGAGCCAAGATCTATTGTGGGATTCTTAAGACTAAAGAAGTAATCAATATGTGAAGAAGGGTCAACTGCTATTATTCATCTGCGAACACAGATCTACAAAACTAACAATCTTAAACAAAATTACCTATGCTATTGCACTTGTTGTTAAAAAAATGTCAAGCTAGCACATCTACCATTATTAAATGATTTAGATATATATCCTTTGATGGAAAAACATAGAGATTTGATAAGAAACATTGTAGGAGAGTGCTTGTGTATAAACAATTCTCCCAATGGTTTTACATTAGTTCACATGTTGGAGTTAAGGAAACCTAAGTTATGAACATTTAGCTGCATAACAATTTACCTTTTGAGAAAAGTAGAATATCCAATTGTGGCTTACTTTGTATGGAGAGATATAAAGCACCTGACTTTGTGTCATATGTGGCTAGTATTAGTCAAACTCAAAGATGAACCTAATCTCAACCAGTTGTGCATGCAAACTGCCCAACCCCAACCGTGAAATAAAGGATCATAGATGGCACTGAAATCTAATGTAGCAGCCTACACCAAAGATATGACAAATGTATGTATACTTTTATAGAGTAGAAAAATAAATCTAATAGTAGTAAGGGAAATTTTCATCACTTCACTATAATATAAAGAAAGAGCTTTCCTAACTCTCAACCTTAAGGAGGATGTTACAATGTCCTTTATCAATCAAAATGACAACTTGCACAATTAGTTTATGGCCAACGACTTCTATTAACACATACATAATTGCCATACCATTCTAATGTTTTTTGTATCTTCAGATGAAAATGCACAATGTGGAGAAAGAAAAAAATTGAACTCATTTCAAGGTGGCTTGAAGCTATTGCACATAAGTTAATTGATATCAATAGTTACATCTTCTAGATAATATGATATAAAAAGTGAATATGAATGAAAATGCATTAAGCTGCCAAGCCTAGATGTCTTTTTTTAGGTTAGATGTTTGAAATGAAAACACCATTTTTCCATCCATGAGAAAAAATGGGACATTCCCAAAACCACCAAATCACACAAGAATTAACATATGCTATCCTAAATTTATCACAAGAGGCTCTGAATAATATCACATCTGAACATTAATTTTAAAGAAAATTACTCTCCAATATTGGAAGTTTATATACAAAATTAATTCAGAAATTGGAAATATTCTTGAGTTCACTATGACAGGACTTATACCTAATATTTACAGCTGAAAATTTAAGCATTTTTCAGTAAATTTTGGGATAAAATCAAAGCCAACAGATAGTTAACCATCATTTGGTTAGGCAGAAGTTAAGTACAAACTTACTCTATGGGATCTTGGGAATAACTGTGTAACACAAATGGCAACAACAATGTATTTGGTCTTACATTTGAGCAGTTTCTTCCCTCGAGCCCGATGGGAGCTTGTGAAGGGTTTTAAGGCCATTTAACATTGCCAAGAGGTAGCTACGAGCTACGAGCAGACAAATACCATAATTTTCTATCAAAGAAAAGCATACTTCCTACTCCACAACTGCAAAACCGCATGAGACCGCAAAAACCCAAAAATTATCCAAAACCCACAACCCAAAATCGATAGAGGCCGCAAAACCCAATAATTATCCAAAACCCACAACCCAAAATCGAACGAGACCGCAAAACCCTAACTGACTAAATGAGCATAGCTATGAATTTTCATAACAACGAATTAGAATAGCTACGAATTAGCATAGTCATGAATTAGTGTAGCAACAAATTAGCCAGCGAATTAGCAGAGCAACAGGGCATAGAGAGCAGAGCAACTAATATTAAGCACATCATATAGATTTGCCTAGCGTAGCATAGAGAACAACCAAGCAAAGCGGAGCAAAACAGAGCCAAGTGTATAGAGCACATCAACCAAGCATAGCAGAGTATAGAATATGCAAGCATTGTAGAACAGATCTAAGATTATTGAACAAAACATATAGAACAACCAAGCATAGCGTATAAAATAGCCGAGCGTTGCTGAGCATAGCAGAGAGCCGATAGCCAATGGTTTATCGAAATGTCAATGCACTCACACTAAATACTACTACACTACTACGATATTGCCATTGTTCACATTAACTTATTTATTAATAATTATCCAAAACCCACAACCCAAAACTCAATAATTACCCCAAACCCACACATGTAAACACATACAGACAGGTAAACACATACAAACAGGTAAAAAATGGCACAATTTTCCAATGTAGGTTAAACCCACAACCCAACACTCAATAATTACCCTAAACCCACACAGGTAAACACATACAGACAGGTAAACACATACAAATAGGTAAACATTGACACAATTTTCCAATGTAGGTTGAACCTACAACCCAAAACTCAATAATTACCCTAAACCCACACAAGTAAACACATACAGACAGGTAAACACATACAAACAGGGAAACAATGGCACAATTTTCCAATGTAGGTTAAATGTGTTAAAAAACACAGTAAATGTGACTGGTAGGACAATGTCCTACCTTTTTTCTCCATGCCAGAAAGCCACAGGAACCCTAGATGCTCAAACAGTAGCTTAGACTGCAACAACTTGCAAAAGCCTACAAAACAACATCAAAATTGTTAGATAGAGACCAAAAATAAGTTAAACAATGAAAACGCTGCTAAATTATTCAACCACAAACCTGAAAAATCCGTTTGGAGCATGAAACGACCATCTCCAACACTGAGCTGAGCGTAATTAGCCACAGGGATAAAGGCAGAAGAAGAATGAGGCCTTACCACTAGACAGGGAAGAAAAACTAGGTGGAAAAAAAACATGAAACAGACGAATACAACATTGCGAGCTGAAGAAAGACTACCTTCCCTGAACAATAAACAACCACCCGGCACTGTGAAGCCACTACCCACATGACACACCATAGTAATGGCAGTCACCACCATTGGAGTAGCCGCAGTCAACAATCGGATTTGCGAACGGACAAGCAATGGTCCCAAATAGAAATGAATGGTGGAATGAACTACCCGCAGCGTAATCACAGAATGTAACCCTAAACCTCGCCAAATACCTGTTGAACTGGTTTTAGAAGGTGGGCAACACGTCATTGCACGCAAGGGACAGGTGTTGTATAGAAAAGGGTCCGCTAGCGTGGCGGGGTGGCTGGTTGACGTGGAGGTGTTTGCCTAATTGCATCGCTCCCCTATATATGTTTTAAAATTTTATTTAAAATGTGGTAGAGATTTATTTTTATAAATTTGAGTTAATAAATTTAAATTATATTTTTTTATTAAGTTTATTTTAAAGAATGAATAAATAAATAAATTATATATAATATTGATATAATATGAAATATAAAAATATAAATGTGGTAAAGATTAAAATTCGATTATAATTTACATAATTTAGTTTATAAATTCTAATTTAATTTTATAAATTATTTATCACAAAATTATTCATTTATCAAAAAATCAAGAGGCATGCAATGGACCTTAGACACTATAGGACTCACTCCTCTGCTTTAGCGGAACATGCAGAACGTGCTGAATTGACGAAACACCATATATGTTTAGAGGATTCTAAGGTCCTCGTTAGAGTTGATCATTTCCATCGCTGTAAATTAAGAGAAGCCGTCAAAATTGAGAAGAGAATTAATACTTTTAATAAGGACGATGGATGAAGATCAACAATTCGTGGGTCCCTTCCCTTTATTCCTAAGCCCTTGTTTACTTTTCTCCCCTCCTTTGTTTCCTTCTCTTGTTTGTTAATTTATTTTTCTGTGATCTCCTTATTTTTATATGTTTGTTAATTTAATTTGATTTTAGTTTATTTTTATTTAGATTTTATTTTTAAATTTTGATTTGAAATTATTAATATGTTTATTAATATATATTTTTTATTTATATGATATATATTTGAAATGTTATAGTTAAATTATTATAATTATAATTAAGAGTATGATAAGTTATATTTCTCAAAGTCATATAGGTATTAGATAAATAAAAAATTAATAAATTGTTTATTTTATTTTTATTTGGATCTTTAATGATTATGTTAAATTTATTATTTATATATTAAAGTTATGAATAAATTATATTTCTCAAAGTCATATGGAATATTAGAATAGAATAAAAAATTATAATAAATTAATATTGTTTATTAATGTTTATTTGGGATTATTAATGTTTTCTTTCATTTTTATAATATATCTATATTATATTATTTTATGTTAAATTGATTTGATATAATGATAATTTCATAATGATAAAAGTGCATGAATGGAAATATATATGATATGCTCATGTAAAAAAGGGGATGTACATGGGGAAAATGGACCTAATTTCAGTATGCATGTAGAAAGTTAAAATATATATGCATTAAAAACATTAATAATTA
>APFE030713118.1:5800-24013 GCA_000404065.3 Pinus taeda
TCCCATAATTCTTAACAAACTTGTGATAATACCATGTCAACCCAAGAAATCCTCGCAGATGCTTTATGGATGTGGGATTTTCCATTCCTTAATGGATTTAATTTTGCTAGGGTCTACCTTAACTCCTTCATGAGATACAATATGACCTAGATATTCCACCTCTTGTACTCCAAAGAAACATTTGGATCTTTTTGCATATAATTGCTTCTCCTCCAATATTTGTAGCACCTTGTCAACATGTTCAACATGATCCTTCCAAGACTTGCTGTAGATTTATATCATCAAAAAATACTAACACAAATTTTCTAAGGAAGGGTTTGAAAATGGAATTCATCAAACCTTGAAATGTAGAAGGTGCATTGGTAAGGCCAAAAGGCATGACCAAAAATTCATAATGACCCTTCATGAGTTCTAAATGCTGTTTTCGGAATGTCTTCAGTCTTCATTCTGATTTGATAATATCCTGAACGAAGATCCAACTTGGTGAAGTAAATTGATCCATGCAATTCATCCAGTAATTCATCAATGACAGGAATGGGAAACTCATCTTTAATAGTGAGCTTGTTGAGCTCCCTATAATCTGGACACATGCACCATGATCCATCCTTCTTGTGCACCAATACTACTGAGCAGAGAAAGAACTTTGACTAGGTTGAATTATACCAACCTCTAGCATTTATGCAACCATACATTCAATTTCACTCTGGCATAGGGATATATGTACGGCCTGATGTTTGGAGGAACACTTCTTGGAATTAGATGAATAGCATGATCATGATCACGCAGAGGTGGGAGACCTTTGGGAGTCTCAAATACCTTGGAATGATTGTCCAAGACTTTTTGGAGATATGGAGAAATAGATGATTCTGATGTGGAAACATCTAGCGAGCATAATTGTGCAATTACACCTCTTTGCTCCTTTTTTAGAAGCTTTGTCATACCATTAGAGCTTATTACCTTTCCTGGTTTCCTTGCAATACCCCTTAATTCAACTTCCTTTCCTTTCGTCGAAAATTTCATGAAAAGTTCTTGAAAATTAAAAGCTATTGTACCCAGGGATTGTAGCCATTAGAATCCTAGTACAACATCAGCACCTCCCATTGGAATGGAAAGCATTGGGCTAATCAATACATATTCTCCCATGGATAGCTTGATATTATGGTACTTTCCAGAGAAATTTATTGTTCCTCCATTTGCAATAATCACTTGACATTCTGGTGCTAGATATAGGAAGCAATTCAATTCTTTTGCTACCTTACAATGAATAAAATTATGGGTACTTCCTGAATCAATCAACACTATTACCATTTTCTTCTTGATTTGTCCTTCTATCTTGATGGTTTGAGGAGTGGTAATTCCAGCCAATGCATTACAAGATATGGTCGAACTCATTTCTTCTTTATCTAGGCTTTGTTCCTGGAGTATATCCTCTTCCTTTGACCTTTCTTGCTCTTTTTCTTCTTCCTCTTCACAATCTATGTAGAATAATTTCTTCTCAGCACACTTATGACCTTTAGTTTATTTGCTATCACAACTGTAACAAAGACCTTTTGCTCTTTTTTATTCCAATTGTTGTGGTGTCAACCTTATAGGTTGTGGAAGGCTAGGGGTAACAACACTTCCATGTTTATAGCTGTGACTGGTATGCTTCCTAGTTGCCATAATTTTGCTTTCCATTTTTCTTGTTATCCTAAATACCTTCTCTAATGAATCAGGTTCCCAAAGGTGAACATCATGTTGGATATTATCCTTTGAAGACCCTATGAACACATCAATCCTATGCTCCTCTGGAATATTTTTTACCCTTATGTTCAATTTTTGGAACTCCTCAATGTGCTCCATTATTGAACCCTTTTGTTTGAGACTTATCAATTGGCCAAAAAAAGTGTTTCTTTTTATATCCTGATAATGTGCTGTCCATTCTTTCGTAAACATTGCCCAAGTGATAATTTGTTTGCAAGAGAAAAGCCATTGATACCATACAAACTGATTTGGTTCCAAATAAAAAGTTGCAATACGTACCTTTTGTGTGTTTTGCACATTATTGAGATCGAAAAATTGCTCCATCTGTAATATCCATGTTGCGGGATCCTTGCCATCAAACTTCCTCGTATCGATTTTTGGAATATGGTGGGTCTTTGATCCCACATTAGAGTCCGTGAAATCATGGTTAAAATTTCTTTTTTTGCATCATGAGTTTCCTTTACAACCTTTTCACCATTAGTAAGTATTTCTTGTAGAAAATTTGTCAAATCTGTCTTCAAATCTGCCATGTCTGTCTTCAAATCTGTCTTCAAATCTTGCATGTCTCTCTTCAAATATGTCTTCAAATATATCTTCAAATTGTCCATCTTAGCTTCCATGCCCTTTATCTTAGATTCTACGCCATTTATCTTAGCTTCTGTTAGCTTTTGTGAGTGTGACATTTGTTGCACTTGTTCTTGTAATTTTGATATATCATGTAGCATTTCTTCCTCTTCTTCATGAGTCATGTTAGGACTTTCAGGTTCCTTACTAGGCATTTGCATTTTCTTTCCTCGGGGCATCTGTTACCTATAATAATGCTCTACTATGCCGTTTGAATTCCTTCAAAATAAATTTTCAAACCAATCTTAAGCAAAAATTTAAAAGAATCTACACACTATTTTTCACTTTGTAGGAGCTCGATATTGCCTCTGATGTATCTTTGTACTTTTAGATCATATAGTTCTGAAATTGTTACCTATAGTAGCCCTCTGTGTCCTCTTTCCAATGCCACCAATATGATCCAAATTAGATTCTCCAAGGAATAGTTATGCAAAATCTCCCACAGTGACCTGATTATAGACTAGTTCAGTAGAGAGAACTTGTATTATGTGCCACGAGTCACTGTTTCGACCTTTGGCTCTAAAAAATATATACAAGAAACTAAAATCCGTACTCTTTCTGTACCTTCTTACAAAATTTCAATTAGATGCTCAAAGAGAAAGTTATGACGATTTTCCCCAGGTCACCTGTTTGGAATGAAATTCAGGAGTCTGCAAGAAGACCAACTTCCTCAGATCATATGTCCACAAATATAGCGCGAACAGCTCTGAAATTCGGACCCAAGGTTCAACGTGATTTCTTCTCAAATAGTTTCTTTTTTTATCTTTTGAAATGTAGCAGGAAAAAAAGTTATAGCGAAAATGCCACGATGACCTGTTTGGAGCAATGAAACCCTAGAATCCAAAGCTCTGATGCCAAATTTTATGAAACCAGCTCAAGAAAAAATAGAAAAGATAGATCAACACCTTAAAATTCAGCCTCTTCGAGGGGGCAACCTCCTTTACATTACATAAATGAACAATTCTTGGATGATTCAAATGACAAAACCTCATTTCATATATATAGGAGTCTAAGGAGTCAACAATATAACCCATCTGACCTAACAATAATAAATATAAAGCCACAAAAATAACAATAGAGGGATTCTATGGGGCACAGTAATAACAATATGGGGATAATAGGGGCACAACAATATTAATAAGGGATGCAACTACAATATTAATGGGGTAATCACTAGTATTATAGGGACCCAACAGAGATTTGTAGAGAATTTGCAGAATTGCTATAGGAAGGGTTTAGAGGGTTGGGTCTCAAGAATTTTTCACTTGGGAATGAACAATCATGCCAACCCAAGTCACCTCTCATGGTGGAATGAAATATATCTTATCAAGTTTTTACTTGAGAAATCACTTGCATGATATAGGAATGAGATGATGGATGATTTTTCCCAAATCCTTTAATGACATCCAATAATGGCTAAGGAACCATTTTAAAGGTGAAACACCTTGTTAATTTTTATATCCCATTATTTTAAGGGAAAATAGATGAATATTCTTTGGAGAAATTGTTGAATCTATTAGAGGGATATTACTCTTTAAAAAAAATTATAATTAAACTATCACCTTTTCCTATTGAATTCCCTTCCTTATGCTAAATATTGGTGGGGAGGTTACTAAGAGAGCAAAACAAATATGGTTCTATGGTATTCAAGATAGGACCCACTTGGGAAGCTTTTTTTGATGTCCTTAACAAGGAATTCTAACCTATATGGAACTATGATGACTAGTACACAATATGGACAACCTTGCAACAAGAAAGATACTAGACAATGTTGGAGTACACAAATATTTTCCATAATATGTACTCAAAGCTAGGTATCAAAGACTCCAAGTGGTGCACGGTTCTAAAGTATCATAGTGGTATACATAGTTACATGCAAAAATAGATGGATTTATTGGGCATATCCTCATCGAGACTGTCTTATCGGTATGTTGTCAAAATTGAGTAGAAATTGAAGTAGCAAAATAAGTTAGACTTCAAATCTACAATTCCACCACATTAAATCCATATAAAAGGAAATCTAAACTTGTAGAATAAGGGATAGAACAAGGAAAGACAACCTCAAGAAAAATATCCAAAGTCATAGGGAAGGAATGGTAATGAGAAGTCAAAAAATGAAATTTGAAAGTGGAGAGGGTAATGTGAACCCTCTTTCATTCACAAATGTGGGTGAAGGGACCCCACTACATTTTATCCTTAATAGTAAGAGGCAAAAGACCCTGATCTTAATCGAGGTCATTGATGAGCCTCCAAATTAGACACAAATTAAGGCCCATCTAACCTTTCCTAGGGATAGAAAGGCTATATTAAATCTCTCCTTATACACTTAATAATGGTTCTTTAGCTTTAATATGTTCTTAGGAAGGTTTATAGATAATTGCATATTATGTGTGTAATATTATTTATTTTTGCAGAATATTGAGAGAATATGGAGTAAATTTTGAATGAGATAATATCGGTACTTTCTCCCTACTATAGGATGGACCAAGTTTGGATAATAAATGAATTGAATATCATGAAACTATTGACAAATTTTGGAGTTCCACTGATTGAGAAAATCTAGGGATGTGTTCCCTACCATTTAATGAAGATTCCTAGTGTTAGGAACCATATCCACTTTTTGAGGGATTTTGGAGGGGAAAGTTGCATCCTTTCAAGGATAATTCTTCATCATTTATTTTTTGAAGTACCAATTTGATTTTTCCTCTAGGAGTGTTTATTTCTTAGTATTCTTGAGGAGAAAACTTGTTATGTGGCCACTCCAATTTTATTTCTAGCAGGGATGTACTTGGATTGATTCAAATAATGGAATTTCGCGTCATTTTTAGCTTGTGAATATTGGTTTCCTTCATAGTACTATAGGTATCCTTGCTCTTAGCCATACCATGAGCCTTAGAGCCCCCTTCTAAAATCTCTTTGTTTTCTTTGAATGTCTTTTTCACTTGCATCTCCTATTTTTGCATTTACTATTCATACTTCTTTTGTTGTAGTTCATATTGTTTAAATCATTGAGGTGATTTTTTTCTGGGTTATTTACAAAGTCACAAGCATTATTCATCCTTTTAACAACTTTCAAAAGTAATATTCATCATTGAGCTACTTGGATTGGTTTACTAGTTCACAAATCTATAATTTCTGGAAGTCCTTTGTAGCAAAATAGTAGTAATTTTATACTATTTTTTAGAACATGTTAATGAGATTAACTTGAGTTGATTCCACTTGTATTGGGTCATAAAAAAAAATCAAGTTAATAAATTTTTTTACCTCATATCATTTTCACTTGATTAGGTTAGTAATTTTTTGTTATTTTTTTAGCACATGTTAACATGGGTATTTTGGAGTGATTCCACTTGGAACAAAGTCCTAGGACATACTACTTAATAAGAAAATAAAATCCCATATCATTTTCATTTGATTTACTTGGTAATTTGACAAGTTATCTCACTCTTGTAGCAAAATAGTGCCTCCTGTAGACCTCCTATAGCACTCTTGTATCATGTGTAAACTTGATTAAATATGCTCCAAAAGCTTGGTTTTTGTCCCTTAGGCTTGAATAATTACCCCTAGGCTCCAAAACCATGATTGAGTAAAAACAAAAACCTCTTAATACTTTCCGCTTATCCATTGCAATTCACCTTTTCAGTTATGGTTAGCGGACAAATTCATGACTTGAAGAGCATAATGATGATTTTCATGATTACTTTATGAAGCACCTTATGAACTTTGTTGACAAAATTTACCTTGAACGTAGTGATTGAATAATGATTTCATATTTTTTCATACATATTAAGCTATGGTTTCCATTTCCAAAATTGTTATTTCTATTGCATAAATTAATTTTTACATTTTTGTAAATAAGATTAACATTTGCATTCATGAAAAGTAGAATAGCATTTCCTTTATGCAAAAGTAACTAGGATTTCCTCTCTGCAAAAGTAATTAGGTTTCCTTTCTACAAATAGAGTAACATTTCCATTTCTACAATTAATTTAGTCATGGATTTTATGGCATTCACTTCATTGCATCAAATCAATGAAACAAGGACACATTGCCTGTTGCAGATATAGTTCTGACACCCCTTAAGTTTGTACGAACCTCAGGTTTATAATTTAAGTCGGTAGCCTTGGGAGTTGTAGCATTCTTGTTGCAATAATGAGGCTCATGATTCATTAAGATATTTAAGATACCAACAATGTCAGACCTAAAACCATACATCATTTTTTGCTTGATCCATGGATGAGACATCCATGTCTTCCAACAATGTTACCTATCCTAAAGCATCATTCCCTTTAAGGATAAGGTATTGTATGATGTTACCCAAGTTGAAATTTGCGATGTTTTCTTAAGACAACCTTATATGTGTAAACATGATGCTATTGATGAGTCTCATCCTCGTAGTTTCATTGTTACTATAAGGGTCAACTCTACAAGGTACTAAAGGAAGATCCAACTACTGCAATTTCATTGATTTTAGCAAAATAGTGCCAAAAGGTAATATATCAGATTAAAAATCTAGTCCACTTCATGGTCCAATGATAAGGTGAAAGTAAGGTCACTAGAACTACCACAAACTTAACATGAGTAATCTCTGCACAACAAAAGTATGTGGACAAAATTGTAGAAAGATATACACATATCCTTTCTCCATATGTGGGGGTGCCTCTACACTACTAGGTCAAACACTCAATTAACTTGATACTTGGTGATCCTTTACCAAATGGCCTCGTATGTAGAATCTCTCTCTCTCTCTCTTGGATAATAAGGAAATAAAACATTTCAAGAGCTCATCCAAAAAGGACACATTCAACTAATTCGCTCACCTTGTGGGAGTCCAATAGTGTTGGTGCAAAAGAAGGACGGGAAGTGAATAATTTTTATTGATTATAGAGCCTTAAAAAAATCATTGTTAATAATATATACAAGATACCCCAGATTTAAAATATTTTTGATCAAATTAAGGTTTCCAATTTCTTTAGTAAGATTGAGTTAATTTCATGCTACCACTAGGTTGCAATTGAACAAACCAATGTGTGGGAGACAAAATTCCAATCTAAAGAAGGCATTTTTTAGTGGTTGGTGATGCCCTTTGTCTTGGCTAATTATCCGTCAAATGTTCATGAGGATGATGGATGATAACATGCAGCCATTCACAAACTCTTTTGTAGTTTTATATTTGGATGACATCCCCGTCTTTAGTAGAAATTGGATAAAACATTTGCAATACATTCATGAATCTGTAGGTCCTAAGCACCTTGCATCAACACAAGTTGTATGCCAATATGGAGAAATAGTAAATTGGAATGTAAATAATTAAATATTTTGGATAAATTATGGATGAACATTGGGATCATGTGGACACAACGATGATGAATTTAATAGAGTTGCATAGCTTCTTAAGCCTTGCTAACTTTTGCTGAAGGTTTATTTTGGGGTTATCTCAGTTGCTTAGCCCTTAATTCAAGTGACCAAGGGTGGAGCTAAAGCAAGAAGAAATTTTTCTTTCACAAGAGAAATAATTCAAGGATATAAAACACTACCTTTACTCTACATTATTCCTCACACTGCTAGACTCGCAACAACAATTTGAGATTGAGGTAGTTTCCTTCAATTATGGTATTAGTGAAATCATCACTTAGAAAGGACATACAATGGCCTATCATAGTGAAATTATTTATGATATTATCTAAAGAAACCCATTCTATGATAAGGATATTTAATCCATCAGGTAGGCATGCCAAAAGTGGAATCATTACATTATGGGGAAGGAGGTGATGGCAAGAAAATAAGTTTTATACTTCCACATCCATAATGTGCTCTTGTGCAATGTGGGCCACCTT
This sequence comes from Pinus taeda, assembly GCA_000404065.3. NCBI lineage: Eukaryota > Viridiplantae > Streptophyta > Pinopsida > Pinales > Pinaceae > Pinus > Pinus taeda. The sequence goes on from APFE030713118.1 coordinate 14,005, forward strand.
TTTATTCCTTCAAGTGATCATGCCAAGTTGATATGGGAGGCACATTACAGTTAATTGGTAGGGAACTTTGGTGTGAAGAATACAATAGTAATACGTTAGAAGTATTTGTACTAGCCAAAGATTTGATAGGATGTCCACTAGTAAATTATATCGTGCATTTTTCTATGCCATTGATAAACTAACCATCAATAAATAGGGGTTTTACACTCCTCTACCTACCCCATACAAACCCTATTATTCAATCTCCATGGATTTCATGAAAATGTTTCCCTCGAAGCATGGGAATGATTACATGTGTTTTTTTATTGTCAATTGGTTCTCTAAGATGGCCATTTTAGCACCATGCAAGAAGAGTATTGCAGCTAAATCCACTAGTAAAATATTCCTTGAGTGTGTTTGGATTCATTTTGGGCTACCTCAAGCCATTATTTCTATAATAATAGAGGGATCTCTAGTACCTTTTGGTCCAATGTATTGTCTCACATGGATACAAAGTTTATCAAATCAATTACCTTTCACCCCTAAATAGATAAAAAAAATAGAAGTGGTCAATATGATGATTATGCATATACTGTGCATATACAACTCTAATAATCCATGTATATGAAATGAAATCCTTCTATATGTTCAACATAGCTATAACAAATCTATCCATGGCTCTATTGGGCGTAGTAATTTTTAGATGTGCTTGGGGTTTTGACCATTGGCCCCAATTGATGTAGCTATGCCCATAGCATATTCAATGGTATAGTCCTCCCATGCTTAAGTTATGGTAGATAGGGAAGCTAATTTTTTTGAATGGATCCAACAACTCCAATAATAGGTTCATGATATCCTATAGAAAGTCAATTCCAAGTACTAGAAACAACATGATCAACATAGGGCTCCACACAATTTCCAAGTTGGCAAAAGGGTGTGGTTGCATTTCCCAAAATAACATCTCATAGGCCCCCATAGGAATATTAAACTGCTGTGATATGTTCCTTACACAACCATAATATATATGGGTTAAAATGCTTTTGAATTGATAATCCCTCTTTCTTTAGCTTGCACCTAGTATTTAATGTGGAGCTACTTCAACCATATTTTCCAGCTCTTTTGGACACCTCAAAGGAAACCAAGTAATTAGTCCCCATATAAATAAATATTGATTTCATTGAATAGGCTACAATAGAATGAATCATGGAAACCAAGATAATGGATACTTGCCAACAACACATATAACTCTACCAAGTTGTCAAAGTAGGAAAACTTCTTCACCAATGTGAGTGGCTCACTAGGAGCCAAATTTAGCAAAATTTTCGTCATCTAAAGAGAAAATTCATGCAATTGAGACCACTACTTCCTAAATATGAGGACTGATCTAGGTGTATATCAATGACCACCCTCCTCTTCCATTGATTCAATGGTTCTCAATTTTCTTGGGAATTTTTCTATGGTTTTTTGGGTCCCAAACTTTTGGGGCCATTTTTAGGCCCTAAATGATGATTTTTGGCTATTTGGGTGTCCAATGATTTCCATGGCATGCCTAGACCCAATTGAAATTTGTAGTCATAATATAGCTCATTCTAGTGAGCTACTATATGACCCTAATGAATATTGTATGCAAAGTTTGTGCCCCCAGGAAGTTGATGTACGAACTAACCAGCTTGAGGTCTGCAAACATTTTCGTAGTTCAAATTCTAGGGCTATCGTTTTGTAAATATATGGTTATTTTATATTACAATTCCATTTTTTTGACCACTTGTATTTTTTTATGAATGTATGTAGTTTCCATATCTCTCTTCAGATATAACTATCACCATTCTAACTAGTTTGTGTTCTACAATATTTTCTATTTCATTATTAATAGAAGTTGGATTTTTCACCATATTACTATGACCTCTGGTATATTTCCCTATATGCATGTTTCATTTCATTTCCTACCTTTCATTTCACTCCTTGTACAAACTATATCAAGTTTTTGATGAATAAATTTCATGGGGATACATGCATAGATTGAATGAGCCAATACTCAAAGCATAAGGTTTACTGGATTTGTTTTGTAGGGGATTTAACACTTTTTGGTTACCTTAGTGGATTCTTAATGGCACATGGTACTCTAGAATTAGGAGTGAAAGAGAGGACTCTCTTGAAAAATAAAATCCATGTTGTTGAAGAGTATGGTTTGAGTATTGTTGGGTATATGAGCATGAAGATAAAGTTTACAAATCAAAATGGCATTAAAACCTAAGTAAAAAGGATCATATGTAAGGTGGTGCACATAGATATATGTGTAAGTGCATATGAAGACATTACAAGCATACTTAAAGTTACCCTTGAGTTCCTTGTATGACACATAGCATGAAGGCATTAAAGTCATATGAATGCTTATTTGAGTATGGAGCATAAGGAAGTCTTGTTACCAATAAATTCATGTTATGGAATGTTAACTTTATTTGAAGAATTATCCTTAATAGAGATGGTGATATGATTGGATAAGTTAATACAATAACTCACTTGGGAAGTGAGTGAGGTTATATATATATATATATATATATATATATATATATATAATATATATAATATATATATATATATATATATATGTTTTGATGGGAGCTATGGAAAGGATAGAAATGATGTATGGATTTTAAACACAGCCCATGACAAGGCTATGATAGTTTCTATTTGAAAGATAATGAAATGATAGAAAGTATAGATTGGTGTTATATTTGATATGTGAAAGAGGATATGAGGTATTAGTATGAAATTATTTATTTTGATGAGTGAAAGAATTGCATAGAGATGAGAATGAATGCTAGTTGGAAAATCACTAATCAGATAAAAAAGAATTGAGTTGTTTGATCATGTTCGATTAGACTAAGTAAATCTAGACTTGAGGTTGTATGGAAAGATTGTCCTTTGGGTGAAATATTGTAATACTTTGTCATGATGGATAAATTTGTGAAAATACTATAAGTAGTGGATGCTTCAATGAAGGAAATTGTTCCTTAAACTATATTCAAAATAAAAATACAACGTTATAGTATATGTTGAGATAGTTTGTATACACAGGAATACAGGGAGAAGATACACGTGTGTTGTTAAAGTAAAAAACCAGGATTTTGTTTCCATTTTTTTTTTTACTTGATCCATGGGGATTTGAACTTTGAATCTCAAGTTTTACACAATTTTCCATAACAAGGTGATCGCCAATTGAGTTTCCCCTGGTGGTGGGTTGTTGGTTCCATTGAAAATATAAATAAAACTTTAATAAAAAGTTATTTCATATATTTAATATGGTGGAGTTCTAGATTAACTTTGAAATTTTCCCTTGTTGTGTTGAGTGCGGAGTTTCATCAAGAGTAAATATTGGAGTAATTAGAAGTTAGTTGAAAGATAGATTTTACTAAGCCAAAGTAAGAAACTAGACTGTGCATCCCCAATTTGTGTAAAATATTGGGAAAGGAAGAGTGCCCCTTAAGAAAACTAATTTTATTGGTTATTATTCCTTTCTTAATTTATTTTTCTTAAGAAGGATGAATTCTAAAATAGCTAGAGCTTGAGAATGCATGCCTTTGTTTAATTTTTATTTTTTATTTCAAGGAAAGATGAAATGTGAAGTAGCTAGAGATTGAGAACACTTGATTTATTGTTGATGCATGAAAGAACTATAAAGGTGTTAAAAATGAATTAAAATGAGTGCATGTAAATAGAATGAATTCATTATTGATTTAGATGTATTATACTAAATGTTTCTTTGAATTGGTTGACTAACAGTTGTTGTGTGATGAAATTATACATAATAAAATATGTAGATTGATCTCTTGAACTTGATATTGAAAGCTCCCTTATCGGAAATAGGATTTGAGGAAGTGGAGATTCCTTTAGCCATTGAAAAGAATCTTGAGATGAATGAAAGGACAATTTTTATCAAGCAAAGATAAAGGAGCTAGGTGCACTCCTTGAGAAATCATCAATTGAGTATAAATGGTAATAGATGTCATGTGGATATGAAACATTATCCATGCTACAACAATTGGTAAGTTGAAGGAGTTGGGTAAGAAATTTTTGAGTCTAGGTTTTTATATTTTATATATGTTTTCACTAGAATGTGTATATTGCATGTGTACCCAAGAGGGGTATGGTTAAGGTAGGCAACTTCCAAGACATAATATTTGGTAAACATATTAGAAACATGTGCATACGTGAGCTACTATTTTGAGAAACACTTGGATAAGTTAGTAATACACTCAGGTAAAATAAATTTGTGTTTTAAAATGAATTAAGTGAACGCATGGATAAGTGTGATGAATGAAGTTAATTTAGAGATGCATTGAGTGCTTGAGGCTAGATGCATTGTTCAAAGAGATTCTAGGGTTGAATCAAATTATTTTCTAACCTAGTGATAAGTGGCATGAAATGATATTGTAATCATAAATGCTTGATTATCCTTAATGGATATAAATAGAAATAGAATGGCTACTATGTGAATGCATGATTCACAAAATACTCACTAGCGTATGACTGAGAGGTAGGAAACTCTCAACATGAGGGATTCTTACAATTGGTATATATATGCTCGATGCACTAAATTAATTCTTGTATGAGACAAGAATTAATATGATTGAGTTTCATGTAAAGAAATGATTGTTAATATTTTGAAAATTTCTTGATTGTTGAAGTGATTGATGTGAATCCCTCACCCCTAGAAAGGATAAACTGGGAAATCTAAATTCTAATAAATTAAGATATGGACATATTAGTGGAGAGAGTAAATATGAAACCCTGAGTCTTGAGCTAATTGATTGGATAACATGTAAAGTATAATTTCGATATGATTTTTTTGCAATGATTGAAATGATATTGAAAGAATGTGTAGTACAATGGTGATTTATTTTCCATTGGTATCAAATGCCTCTTATATGATTAAATGGTTGACTATGTAAAAGTTCTTGAAGATCAATTTACTGACTACTCTAATGTTATTTTGAAATTATTTTATGTATGAGAAACTAATAGTGCTTGTTTGAGTTAAATGCAGATTGCAAGTAGGATGCCTTGGTTATGGCATGAAATTAAACCCATGATAAAGGATGGGAATATTAACACTTGAAAAGAGCTAAACATTATGAGAAGAGTCTCATATTTATGAGATATGGCTTATATATGAAGAAATTTTAGAACATAAAATTTATGATTGAAAATTTAATGATATATCTCATGGGAATTTTATTTATGTCATATAAGTGAGATGTTTTTAAAGCTCAAATCCTATGAACAAGGCCACTTAGGTGACATTTAAACCTTATGATATATGCCTTGATCATTGTTGAGATGCGTTATAATATGTTAGAGTAAGCTAGAGGGACCTTGGCTATAAGACTCTATAAGTATATGTACCCTTCATATGGGAGGAAGCCAATGAAGGGAGTGCTAGAGCCTAGAGGATGAGTGACCATAAGGAAGAGGAGACTTAAATGAATATACTATGGCAGATTCATGACATGCTACCTAAGATCATGAGTGAAATTGGGTGTGTTTAAGAAATAAGTGAGCTAAACTTGTTGCTCATGGAAGCCTTGTGAAGAAAGAAATATCCATACATATAAGTATTGAATTTAAATTGCATATTTTGAAATGCATGTTTATCTTGTGGAGTTGAAACTATTATGGATGGGTTCATGATTATGAAAAGGAACTAAATTATACCTATATTTGATTTTTTGATGTAAGCATATGAAGGAATGTCATAAGTCTGGATGCAACTAGAGTATGATAATAAAATTCATTATTGGAGCAGTGGAAGAAAATACAACGTTGCATTGAAAGAACATTGAGGGTGGTGTTATTCCAAAGGGGATAGAATGTAATGTCCCAATTTTTCTTCTTTGAAAAATTGTAATTAAATTTGTTTTAAACTATGCATGGGTATTTTATTTTTTTGCTAGATTGATCACCATGAGATAGATATACCATGTTGTTGTAAGCATTATAAATATTTTCAACTTTGTATTTGATAAAATTATCATGACCAAGACTAGTATAGAAGGTTTCCTATAGGGGATATGATACCACAAGTGGGGAAAGATAAGGGGGTCTAAGGGATTTTTTTATCATTCCTTCTATCCATTCTACCTTATAATATTCACCTCATTTAATGTATTAGTAGTGGAGAAAACCTTTATCTAGAGTTAATCTATCACTCCTATACTTTATCAAGTTGTCTCCCCTACATTCTTGGAACAAAAATAAGTGGTGGTGGGAACTCTTGTTGGGGAAGATAGATGGGGAAATTCCAGTGGGAAGAAGGAAGCCAAGAGAAAGAGAAGAAAAGATAGGTACAACAAACTAAAAAGGAAAAACAAGGTTACATGATGATATCGATCAAATTAGCTATGAAAATAAGCCATATTATTTTTCAAAAAGTCATCAAACTAGTAAATATACAAGGAAGTTTTGTGACATCAACTAGACCTTTCTATGTCCTCACTAAAAGGCAGTAGAAGGAGAGTCTTTTGAGGAACTAAGAAGTAGGGAAGAAAGTCCTCTTGTGTTGTAAGAGGTAGGTAATGTGGATTCCTAAAGTTTCTTTGTTTTTCTCAAAACTTGTCTATGGAATTATATGTTTTAACTTCGTATAATGTAAACCAAGAACACATTATGTACTTTTCCTTGGTGATATCATAGCCTGCTCGTGAGTGAATTTCTACAATAAAATACCTATAGTTGGGTAGGAATCATTTTTACTGATGATCTTCATTGAAATCAAATATTATTTCTATATCTATTATTATTAATCACTTGAATCATTATAGCTAAAAATCATTAATTTTCAATGGGTATTAAATAATAATTTATACTCCATAAACAATGTCTTTTGAACTTGAAGCTATAAAATTTAATGCATTTTGTTGGAATAAATGCATACTATGTAATTCCATATTTTTGTCTCTACATTATCTATGGAATAGAATAAATAGAATAAGGGTTTCTAGTACATCATCATAGGTGTTTTTGTATGTGATTTGATGATAACATTATTTGAAAGCTAGGATTAAACCATGATTTTGTTAAATTGCATCATTTCACACCCTGCACTTCTGTAATACTTTATTGTTCATTTGTATTTGTTTTCAAATTTCTCTTTGGACATGTAGTATTCCATTAGAAAATGCAACCAATCTATTTTTAAGTGAAAAAATGATACACTTTTTCAAATCTCTTGGTTCTAATTATTGAGCATGCATTAGCAATAATTTTGGCCTTAACCCCTACTCATATGGGTCAATGATGTTCATGACCAAGGGATAATAGAGGAAAGGGGAATAAAGGGTGGTTTTCTAGTAGGAAGTATATGTTCTCATTATCCATGGATCTAGAAATCCAATCAAAAGGAAATCATTACAAATTTTGGATAATAAAGAGTTCAAATGGTTGGAGCCTTAAACCTTGGAACATTACATAAAAGAACACTAGAAGTGGAATATATTTTATTTTTTTTTCTATGGTTATAGCGAATATATTTGTCATTTCATAAAATTTGGAAGATCTGGAATCTAACAACCCACCTTTTATATCGATTGTTGAAATTATTTTCCTTCCTTTAAAAAATCTAGATATCTAGAGGATTTGAATTATCTCTATTTTGTTAATCTGGGGATTACTAAAAGCTTCAGATCTTGAAGTCCAAAAGTATAAAATTTATTTAAATTTATTTTTTTTTAACTGGATTTGGATGTGAGTAGAGAAGAACACATGATGGACATATCAACCACAGAGGGTGGACTCCAAGTAACCTAGAGTGTGATGCATCATGCATATTCAAGTGGCATACTAACATGGTGGTATAGAAATGGTTTGGATAACATGGCATGTTGACATGGCATGTTGATGTGGCATGATGATGTGTAACAATAGAGCTAAAGGGATGATATGGCCTCTATCATGGAAGATGTACATGGAGACTAGGAACTTTCGATACGAAGCTTTAGAAAAATGGAATTTTATATTTTCTGAATCTGAATGTTCCAAAGTTGGGTCCCTATAGTACTAGTGATTACCCCATTAATATGGTAGTTGTACCCCTTATTAATATTGTTGTGCCCATATTGTCACCATATTGTTATTACTGTGCCCCATAGAATCCCTCTAGTGTTATTTTTGTGGCTTTATATTATTATTGTTAGGTTGGCTGGGTTATATTGTGACTCCTTGGACTCCTATATATAGAAAGGAGGTTTTGTCATTTGAATCATCCAAGAATTGTTCATTTATGTAATGTAAAGGAGGTTTCTCCCTCGAAGAGGTTGAATTCTAAGGCGTTGATCTATCTTTTCTATCTTTTTCTTGAGCTAGTTACATAACATTTGGTATCAGAGCTTTGGATTCTACGGTTTCGCTGCTCCAAACAGGTCATCGTGGCATTTTCGCTATAATGTTTTTTTCTACGAAGTTTCAGAAGTTCAAAAAACAACCTATTTGAGAAGACATCGTGCTACAGCTCGGGTCCAAATTTTAGAGCTTTTCACGCTATATTTGCGGAGATATGATTTGAGAAAGTTGGTCTTTTCATAGACTCTTGAATTACATTCCAAACAGGTGACCTAGGGAAAATCATCATAACTTTTTCTCTGAGAATCAGATTGAAATTTCATAAAAAGGTACAGAAAGAGGACAGACTGCAGTTTCTTCTATATAGCCTTTAAAGCCAAAGGTCGAAACAGTGACTCTTGGCACGTCGTACAAGTTCGTTCTACTAGACTAGTCTATAATCAGGTCACTATGGGAGATTTGGTATAACTCTTCCCTCGAGAATCCAATTTGGATCAAACTAGTGGCATTGGAAAGAGGATGTAAAGGGCTACTGCAGGTTGCAATTTCAGAACTAGATGATTTGAAATTACAGAGATACATCAGATTCAATATTGAGCTCCTACAAAGTGAAAAAAGGTGTGTAGTTTTTTTTTTAATTTTTGCATAAGCGTGGTTTCAAAAATTAGTTTGAAGGAATTAAAAGGGCATAGTAAATCATTATTATCGGTAATTGATTCCCTGAGGAAAGAAAATGCAAACACCTAGTAGGCAACCTGAAATCTCTAGCATGACTCATGAAGAAGAGGAAGAAATGCAACATGATATATTCAAAATTACGAGACCAAGTGCAACAAGTGTCACTTGCACAAAAATCAACAGAATCTAAGATGGATGGTTTTAAAGAAATATGTAGAAGCTAAGATGGATGGTTTAAAGACAAGCATGGAAGGTTTGAAGATAGGCATGGAATATTTGAAGACAGATTTAACAAAGTTTTTACAAGAAATGCTTACTAACGGTGAAAGGGTAGTAAAGGAAACTCATGATGAGAACAAAAGAAAAGTTAATCATGATTTCATAGACTCTAATGTTGGATCGAAGAGCCGCCATATTCCAAAAATTGATATGAGGAAGTTTGATGGCAAGGACCCTACAACATGGATATTACAGATGGGGCAATTTTTCGATCTCAATAATGTGCAAAACACACAAAAGGTACGTATGGCAACTTTATATTTGGAACCAAATCAGTTTGTATGGTATCAATGGCTTTGCTCTCGTAAACAATTTATCACTTGGGAAATTTTTACGGAAGAATTGATGGCACATTATGAGGATACAAAAAGCAACACTTTTTTTAGCCAATTGATAAGTCTCAAACAAAAGGGTTCAATAATGGAGCACTTTGAGGAGTTCCAAAAATTGAACATAAGGGTAAAAGATATTCTAGAGGAGCATATGATTGATGTGTTCATAGGGTCTTTAAAGGATAATATCCAACATTATGTTCGCCTTTGGGAACCTGATTCATTAGAGAAGGCATTCAGGTTAGCAAGAAAAATGGAAAGCAAAATTATGGCAACCAAGAAGCATACCACTCACAACTATAAAGATGAAGTGTTGTCCCTAGTCTTCCACAACCTATAAGGTTGACACCACAACAATTGGAAGAAAAAAGAGCAAAAGGGCTTTGTTACAGTTGTGATAGCAA